>WOXC01001113.1:0-174808 GCA_011680675.1 Gymnobelideus leadbeateri
ACAGAGAACCACACCATCCTTTAGCCTTCCTACAAACCAATATTTACTCAAAAGCTTGATGGACTCCCTGGGATACATCTTCTCCTCTTCCCAGTCTAGCTAGATCTGACTCCTAGCTTCCTGTGGGCAGAGGAATATTGTTTCTTAATAATTCCAGTGTTACTGAGGTGTTCTTTTTTTTAAAACATGCTCCCATATATCAAATGTGATGGTTTTTCCCCTCTTTAAGTTCTCCCCCCCCTTTTTTTTTCTTTTTGGAGGGCAATCGGGGTTACGTGACTTGCCCAAAGTCACATGGCTAGTAAGTGTGTCAAGTGTCTGAGGCCAGATTTGAACTCAGGTCCTCCTCACTCCAGGGTCGGTACTCTGTTCACTGCACTACCTAGCCTCCCCCTTCTCTTCCTTTCTTAACCCTCCAAGCTCTTGCTTGTATCCTTATACAGTGTAAGTATAAAGACCAGGCAGCTTTCCTTAAGGTGCTTTGGGGAAAGCCTCCAAGAAAGAATATGGATATTGCATATATCCACATATATGTTGGTATCTGTATTATATAGGAAATATTTATGTATGTGTATATATTATAGATGTAGGAAGTTTTGTGGGTGTGGGTGTATATGTGCGTGTATGTGTGCACGGGTGTGCGCATGAGTGTGTAAAATATCAACATCCTTTCTTGGAGGTCCTTCCCCAATGCACCTTTTAGAAAGCTATCTAGTTCTCTTTTCACTTAAACATATCCTTTTGGTCACTCATTCTCATATACAGTTGTTCTCACACATATGGCTTTTCAGATTATTTTACAGAAATCCTGTGCCTCCTGGTTGGTTGTGGTTACCTCATCATTGTCTTCTTTAGACTGAATAATCTCATCCCATCTAACCTCTTCTTGTAAATCCATTTCTCAGTTTGTTTAACACATCTTCTCCTCTGGACACTTTCCAACTTCTTCCTAAGTGCATCTAGTACTTTCAGAAAGGCTTGACCAACACACTGCATTTTCCAGCTCTTAGATGCCATGCTCCAGGCTTCATTCTTGCTTTTTTAATATGTTGCTGACTCACTTATTTTATGATTAAGCCAAACTTTTTCCTTGGAGCCTACTCAGTTATTTCCCATTTTGTCTGTTTGTGTGTGTTTTTCTTCCTAAGTGTTCCATTCTGTTCTTGTTTTCAAACCCAGCACTTTATTTTTTTTCTTTTTAAACAAATGCTTTATTAACTTCTGTTTTACATCATTCATTTCCGCCAGATTTTGAGTTATGATTATTTTCCCCCCATTATTCCCCTACCCAACCTCCCAGAATAGCAGTCCCACAAGATAGCACTTCCTCCAATCTGCTCTCTCCCATACCTTCTCCCATACCCCCATTGACTTTTCCATTAGAGGAAGGTGAATCTTTGTGTCCCAATGCCTGCATATCTTATCTCCCTATTACAAGCAAAAGAGTATTAATATTAGTGTTTATATATATATATATATGTATATATATTTGAAACATTTAATGTTAAGACCTCCAATTTCAGATCCATTTCCTTCCTCCCTTGTCACCCATTCCCTCTTGGGAGATAAGTAATTCAGTACATGTTGTACATGTCTGGCTATGCAAAACATTATCATAGTAGATATATTGTACAAGGCTGCTTATAATTCCCTCCCACTCATCCCACCCTCCACCTGGTCCATTCCCTACATGATCCTGTCCCACTTCTATAGTGGGTACTTCCAACCTCCCCTCTCCCCAAGGATGCCCTCCCATCCATCATCCCTCTTCTCATCCCCCTTCCCCCTATCCTGCTGCAGGTTGAGATATCCCATTTAGTATGTATGTCATTCTCTCCCTGAACCAAATTCAATGAGAATGTGGATTTGCCTTTTTTTTTCCCCTTCCTATTCTCCCCCCTCCCTTGCAACCACTTCCCCTTGCTTCTTCTACATGAGATAGTTTACCCTACCCTGTCTCTCCCCATCTCCTCTTGCCACTTTCTCTCTCACCTCATAATTTCATCCCTTGAGTATCCTCCCTTCCCAACAAATTCAACCTATGCCCTCTATCCATATATAACTGTAACCATATACACACACATTCACATATGTATTCATGTGACCACACACCCTTCTTCCATTATTTTCATAGTGAGAAAGATATCAGTCACAGTTATTGCTTTTCCATATAGGAATGTAAATAGTTCAACTTTGATAAGTTCCTTTTGATTTCTTTTCCCTGATTACCTTCTCAGGAATCTCTTCCTTCTTGTGTCTGGATGTCAGATTTTCTATTCAACTCTGTTTTTTTCCTCAAGAATGCTTGAAAGTCCTCTATTCCACTGAATGACCATATTTTCCCCTGAAACAAAATACTCAGTTTTGCTGGATAGGTGACCCTTGGCTTCATTCCCAGTTCTTTGCCCTCTGGAATATCATATTCCATGCCCTTCGATCCCTCAGTGTAGAAGCTGCCAGTCCCAGCTACTTGATTGTGTTTCCACAATATTGAAATTGTTTCTTCCTGGCTGCTTGTAGTATTTTCTCCTTGATCTGGGGATTCTGGAACCTGGCTATAATATTCCTGGGAGCTTTTTTTTGGGATCTTTTTCAGGAGGTGATCAGTGGATTCTTTCAACCTCTATTTTGCCCTCTGGATCTAAAACATCAGGGCAATTTTCCTTGAGAATTTCTTGAAGGGTGATTTCTAGGTTCTTTCTTTGATCATGGCTTTCAGGTAGTCCAATAATTTTTAAATTATCTCTCCTGGATCTATTTTCCAGGTCAGTGGTTTTTCCCATGAGATATTTCACATTGCCTTCTAATCTTTCAATTGTTTGGATCTGCTTAACAGCATCTTGATTTCTCATAAAGTCATTAGCTTCCATTTGCTCCAGTCTAACTCTGAAGGAATGAATCTCCTCAGTGAACTTTTGAGATTCTTTTTCCATCTGGCAAATTCGACTTTTTAAGGCATTCTTCTCCTCATTGCCCTTTTGGGCCTCCTTTGCCATTTGAGTTAGTCTATTTTTTAAGGTGTTGTTTTCCTCAGTCAGGCTGTTGACCCTCATTTCATACTTTTCCTGCATCCTTCTCATTTCTCTTCCCAATTTTTCCTCCACTTCTCTTATTTGATTTTAAAGTCCTTCTTAAGGTCCTCTATGGCCTGCAACCCACTCATGTTTTCCCCTGGGGCTTTTGGAGCAGGACTTCTGACCTCACAGTCCTTTTCCCGCTCTATGCCCCCAAAATAGGAGTCTAGGGCTGCATTTTTCTGTTTCCTTTGCCTTGGCATGTTGCCACTTAATTGCTTGACTTTTGGGCTTGTTGCCACACCATGGCTTTAAGGCCAGATAGAGGAATTTTCGTCCCAAACGTGTGGGGGGCAACTTCCGTTTCTGGCAAGCTGTAAACCCACCCACCACTTCCACCCTAGATCACAATCCAGATCCAGGGAGGTTAAAGCAAGAGCGATTACCCCCCAAGACTGATCACTGGATCTCCCTACGATTTGCAGGCCGGGAGCTGGAGCTGCCTCTGAAAACTACAAAATGGCTTGTCTCCTCAGAGGCTTCTAGCCCCCAGGGGAGGGAGCTGACGCATTCCCCAAATACTGGTCCCAAAGTCCATAGGACACTAACCTCTTACTTTGTCCTAGGCATGTCTATGTTGATAATTCTGGAGTCGCCACAGCTCCTGGTGTTCTGGGGTTCCTCCAGCCGGCTGCTGGCCCTGCCGCCCTGGGGCTAAAACCTCGGCTCACGCGGACCTAGGCTCAGCTCCCTGCACTCTGCGGGCTGCCAGCTGCGCTGGTCCTTCCTGCAGGGCTGCTGGGCTGTCCTCAGTGGGAGGTTAGCTTCTCTGTGTTGTTCTGTGGGTGCTGGGGCTCCAGAAGTTGTTCAGAGTCCCCTTTTACATAGTTTGGGGGGAATCTGGGGGCAGAGTGGCTTGGATGAGCTGTTTCTACTCCGCCATCTTGGCTCCGCCCCCCCCCCCAGCACTTTATTAAACTTGGCTTTTTTCCCCCCATCCCCCATAATAAACATTTCTATTTGACACAAAAGCAGTATAACCTGAAATGTAGACCCCCAAAGGAGGTCAGCACATAGGAGGGGAGAGGTTCATTGTCAAAACAGTGCTGGTTTTAAATACCAGTTAAGATTAATGGGCATGCCATTAAGATTAACTTGCAGTTACCCTATGGCAAGCTTAAGATCTAGGGAAATGAAAATCTTAAAAAGAAGGGAAATGTCAATTATGTCTTAATCTATAGTAGCTGTTGTTTGTAAACATAATTCCTGCTGTCTTTGACTTAAGTGAGGAAAATGTCAAATTAGTATTATTTTTTCCCCGATTTTTACTATATCTGATGTTTGTGGTTAAACTCATAGATGAATCATTAAACTAGCAGAATAGTTACTGGATATGATTCTCTTTGGGCATTTTTTACCTTAGGCAGATACAGCTACGCAATTATAGTTAAGAGGGTTTCTGAATTTATAAAGTTGTCATTGTGACAAATTAATAGTGAGTAATAATACTATTTATGGAGAACTACAAAGTAAATTCCAAAGCAAATGAAAGAAGCAGATTACTATAGAGATCTTATTTTTCTTATTTCTAGAATATTTCAGCTGGGGTATCTGCCAACTTCACTGTTTTATGGCTCTGTAAGCTTTTTTTTTTTAAGGAAGGCAAGGCAATTGGAGTTAAGTGACTTGCCCAGGGTCACACAGCTAGAAGCAACTTCACTGTTTTAGAATAAACAAATTACATCTGTGACCCAAATGAGCAATATGCTGTATAGAAGTTGTGACAAGAGGTGTGTTTGCATGCCACCATCACCCCAAAGTAGGACGCATTTGAAAATGTTGCATCCTGGCTTTAATTCTAGATGTGGTCTTTTTATTTGTCTTGGACATATTAGGAAGACTCTTTCCCAGAAAGGGTAATAGCATGAAGAACCTACTACACAAGTGAGGATGACCAAGAGGGATGTGTAGGCTCTTTTTTTGATCCCGGTTTTCAGGTAGTCCAGTAATTTTAAAATTCTTTTTACTGGATCTGTTTTCCAGATCAGTTGTTTTTCTAGTGAGATATTTCACATTGTCTTATACTTTTTCGTTCTTTTGGTTTTGTTTTACTGGTTCTTGATTTCTCATAAAGTCATTAGCTTCTATTTGCTCAATTCTAATTTTTAGGGAATTTTTTCTTCAGTGACCTTTTGTATGTCCTTTTCCTTTTGGTCTGTTATACTTTTTAAGGAATTTTTTTTCCTCAGTGAATTTTTGTGTCCCTTTTTTCATTTGGCCAGTTCTGCTTTTTAAATTCTCCTCATTTTTTTGGACCTTGTTTACCATTTGGCCTAGTCTGGTTTTTAAGGTGTTATCTTCAGTATTTTTTTTTTGTGTCTCCTTACCAAACTGTTGACTCATTTTTCTTGATTTTCTTGCGTCACTCTCGTTTTTCTTCCCAATTTTTCCTCTAACTCTCTTGCCTGATTTTCAAAATCCTTTTTGAGCTCTTCCATGACCTGAGACCAATTCATATTTTTTTTTGGAAGCTTTGGATGTAGGAGCTTTGACTTTATCTTCTTCTGAGTGTGTGTTTTGATCTTATTTGTCACCATAGTAACTTTCTCTGGTCAGAATTTTTTTCTGTTGTTTGCTCCTTTTCCTAGCCTGTTTCTTGACTTTTAACTCTTTTTTTAAAGTAGGTCTTTGCTTCCCAAGTTGAGGGGTGCATTGGACTAAACTTAAAAGGTTTTGTACAGCTGTTTTCAGAGGTACTTCTAGGGCACTGTAGGTTTTCAGTTCTTCCAACGAGGTATGATCTAAAGAGAGGTGTGTTTACTACTGTCCTGGCTTGTGCTATAAATCTGTGAGCACAAGTACTCTTTTCTGCCCTGGCAATGTGATGAGTGTCCCTGCTCAGCTGGAAGGGGTGCTGTTCTGGCACAACCTGCCTTGGACTGTGCTCCATTCTCAGCCATCTGTGACAGACCTTTCCTGCTGACCTAAGTTGCCTTTAGCTGGAAAATTCTTTCATTCTGTCCTTTTGTAGGTTCTGCTGCTCCAAGAATTGTTTTATAGCATTATTTAAAGGTGTTTGGAGGGGTTTTGAGGAGAGCTTAGGCAAGTCACTGCCTTTTCTCCACCATCTTGGCTCTGCCCCAACTTGGAGTTCTTTTTGCTTGGCGATTTTGTTTCTTAATTGCTGTTTTTAAGATGTTGGCAGTTTCTCTCGTTTTAAAAGGCTCGAGTCTTTACTCAGAATAACAAGAGCAATAGCTAATCTTTATATAGCATTCTCTCCTTAGCTCTAGTTCCCCATTACCAACTGCCTAGTGGACATTTCAAGCTAGATAGGCTTCTCATATGTAATATGTGCAAAATAGTATCTCTCCCTCTGTATCCTTCACTGAACTTCCTATTACTGATTCCTATGATGACACCCACCACCATCTCCCTGGTCACCTAGGTTCTCATATCCTGGTATCATTCTTGGTTCCTCACTTGGCCACCTCATCATGTGACAAATCTTGCCATTTCCAACTGCATATATATTTGGTGTCCAGCTGCCTGTCTCCACCCACAAACCATCACTCTGTTCAGGCCCATGTTACCTCCCACATTTGCAGCAGCTCACTAATTGGGCTTCTTCCCTTGTTTCTTCCCCCTCTGATTCATCCTCATATTTGTCGGTGATTTTCCCAAGCCTCAGGTCTGTCCCTGTCACTTCCCTATTCAGTATACTCCAGTGGCTCCTTATATTCTGAGTAAGGGAGTGATGTAGACAGACCTGGATCCTGCCTAGCAGTCGCTGAAAGCTTTTGGTTCTCTTTGCAGCCTGCCAGGTAGCTAGTGCAAGCACCATTCACCTCATTTTACAGACACAGAAGCCTAGGCTCCGAGCAGATCACACAGCTGGGCAGGGGCAGGACTCAGACAGGAATGCAGGCCTTCTGCTTTGCTGTGGTTTCCCGTCCTGGGGCATTGGGCTTCAGACCTCCCTGGTGCTGTGGGCATGCTGCCTCGAAGGCTCAGTGGGTGTTTGACTAAATTTAGTGACCTCTTCCCCTTGTCTTGTAGTTATCCATATTGGTGCATCCTGACAAGAACCAAGATGATGCAGAGAGAGCACAGAAGGCTTTTGAAGGTATTTGTGTCCCCTACCCACCCTGAAGGAGAGAGCCAAGTCTACCCATGGCCAGCACTTGCACTCTGGGCAGCATGTGCTGCCCACGGGCCCAGTTATAGAACTCGTGATAGGTGTTTCCTTTGTTCGCCTGCAGCATTTCATACCAGGCTTCTCAGGGGTCTTTTTGTCTTCTGTTACTTCTCCCACTTCTCTCCATTTGTTGTCCCTCAGGTTGCCATCATCTTCAGAGGTGGAAGGTGACTGTTGTCAGAGAGGCCCTACTTTTAGTGTTTTCTGGTTACAAAACCCTTTCTTCACAATCTTTCAGGTAGCCGGGGAGATTAAGTGTTATGGACCCATTTCACAGATTAGCAAACTTAGGCTCAAAGGTCACATACCTAGGAAGTATCAACTCAGCCCCATTTCTGACCCTCAGTCTTTCTATTACTATGAGATCCAGATCTTTATCTTTGCTTAGCTTTTCCCAGATCTATAAGCCCTGTGCCATAAAAATAATTAGACCTTGAATTAGGCAGCATAGCTCAGAGGATTTCTAGATTTGTCTTTGTGTCTTTGCCACCTCTGTTTTGCTGAGGAGAAGCCTCAACCTTGAGGAACTCAGGTTCCTTGGGCTGTGCTATGGCGGGCCTGGGCCTAGATTTAGGGCAGCTCTCCAGCCAGGGCAGTGACTGCCTTCTTCTGGGAATTATAGCGCCTCTTCCACATTGGTGGCTTTCTGCCCTACATTTCTATATGGTTGTCTGAGGAATTCAGGGAGTGCAGTGTGTGTTTGCATGTTCTTTAGTAACTTTCACGACCCTTAGATAAACCATGAAAGTAGACTTGCTTCTGGTCACAGAAGTCCAGACTTTGTGACAGCTGAGATTTCAGAGAGTGTTAGCAAACCTTTTAATTTTACACTCTTTTGCACTAGCTGTTGACAAAGCCTACAAGCTGCTTCTGGATCAGGAGCAGAAGAAGAGGGCCCTGGACGTCATTCAAGCAGGAAAGGAGTACGTGGAGCACACCGTGAGTGTCATGGGCTTCTGGAGGCCTGACTAGGCCTTGTGCACAGGAGACAGGAGCTGCTGGGTGGGGAACAAATGTCAGAAGATGCCAAGACCATTTTATTTATCCCTTCCTTCCTACAGTAGCCATGGTTACGAACAGTTTGTCTACATCCTAAGCTGTCTGATGCCATGCTGGAGCAGAGGGAGAGGGATGAATGTAATGGCTCTAACTCACCTACCTTTTCTGATTCCAGTAGCCTTCCACCACACATTTCCCCCATATGTCAACCCAATCTGCAAGAACACATGGGAGGTATCCCCCACCATGGGTCAAATGGAATGGTCCCTTTCCTTTACTAGCTGTCTTGTCCACAGGTAGGAGTTGGGACTTGAGTACAGCTATTTCTTAAAAAGAGTTGCAGAACAGTATTAAATTGTCTGCATCTGAGACATTCATGGATAATTTTGAGGATTTTTTTCTCCTGATGCTGTGATACTCTTGAATAGTAGGAAATTATATGATTTCTTTGTGTATAATTTTTAATCTGCTTGGGAATGTTCTCTGTGTCAAAAATGACCAGGGATTTTTTATTTCAGATGTTCTCATTTGAAAGAGTTCAGGTGGATGTGATCTTTTTCTGGAAGAACCTTAGTTGAGCATCTGAAATAAAAATCTATAACCAACCATAATTAATTTTTTTTTTTAATGTGTGAGTAAGCATATATATATTGGCAGAAGTAACTTCCATGGCAGTTAATATTCTTGAAAAGGGATTTTCTTCTTGTATACCTTATAGGGAATCAGGGAATGAGAAAAGCCTTTCCTTACCAGCCCTTGTGACTGGCATCCTATAGACTGCTAGAAATGCCTTTGAATGGGAGAGCTGTAAGACTTCCATCTTGTGATCACCAGAGGGCACCATTGCTGATTTCTGTTGGCTGGCTGGTTTTTGGTAAATAATTGCATTCTTGAGATGAATGCATTGACTTGGCTTAGAGTTGAAGGTTTGTTTTGGTTTCAGGCTCTCCCTTTTAGGGGAAGAAGTAGCAGGAATAACTTTTCCTTGATTTTGGTTTGAGAAGGCTTTGAAGCCCAGCATTCTTTTCATATAGACAGTTGGTTGTTGGGCCTCCCATGATATCACTGCTTCCAGTTGCCGTTGCCAGTGCCCTAAGGGATTTGCCCCTAATCCTTTTCTCTATCTGAATCCCTGCTGCCCTCTGACAAAGCAGAGGTTATGGACCCAGCAGGGACATGGTAGTTACCTGTTTGGTGTCACTGATAGGCCCTAGCACGATGGGCTCTGCAATATTGGGGGCTGGTCCTTTGCTGTCCTAGAAGGAGAAAGACACCCTCCCCTTTCCTTCATTCTGCCCTATGACTTGTGTCAGCTGCTTTTGGCCTCTTTTAACAAGGCCCCTATTTTTAGGTAAAAGAGCGAAAGAAACAGCTAAAGAAAGAGGGGAAGCCTACAAATGTGGAAGAAGATGATCCCGAATTGGTGAGTTTCAGAAAAATGTTTACATGTCTCCAAAGTTACATAGAATTGGCAAGTCCTGCTCGTGCTGGGATTGGCCACGGTAGAGGTGAGACCCTGGTCTAATGCTCTTAGGATTACACTATTTGGCCTGGATAGAATTAGTATTTTGGAGAAGTGGGAGACAGATCTTCTCCTGCTCCCTTCCCCCTTTTCTGATTTCTCTACTGTTGCTGTCTGATTTTTTGGATTCACTTAGTATACAAACACTGCTCTTGAGATTCAGTAGATGGGAGAAATCCAAGAGGGAGGCAAGGCAGTGGTTTCCTTGTCACATTGTGCCAGTATTAGTTATTGGTATAGCTGTGTCATCCCATGGATGTGGTGTCCTGGTAAGAACCCTGTAGGTTCAGTTTGGGGTTTACCTTCTGACTCTGATCAGGTATTTCTGTGATTGTGTGCTTCTTCTTCCCTATTGGACTGTAAGCTTCCCTAGGGCAGGTTTGCCCTATTCCCCAGGTTTATCATAGAGCCCTATGCCCATCACTTCTTGTGAAAGGAATGATCGTGGGCCAGACTTTTCCCCCTTTCCCCCAACCCCTTTGGATGTTTCTTTTTCTCAGTTTATAATGCCATTTAGAACTCCTAACATGATGATGTGAAGATACATTTATCTTTGAAGGTATTTAGACTTTTTTTGGAAGCGATGTGCTTCCCTGTGGCCCCCAAGTGTGTGGGAGAAGCAGGTGAGTGTCTCCATATGAGGAAAGTTCTGTTCTTTCTCCTGAGTACCCTTTGTCTGAGTGGACAGGTCAGGTGCCTCTCTGGCACGAACAGGCTTTCTGGGGGAGCTAGCATCAGAGAGACTCTGCTTTGTTTTAGAAGTGAAAATTTCTGCATTTTCTTTAATCTGCTGTCCCCTTGGGCTTCATCCAGCAGCTGAGTTCTCTTTTACATTCTTATTTTCTTGTAGTTCAAACAGGCAGTTTACAAACAGACAATGAAGCTTTTTGCTGAATTGGAGATTAAGAGGAAAGAGAGAGAAGCTAAAGAAATGCACGAAAGGTAAGGTTGACGGCATCAGGTTTAACCCTGTCTGGAAAGCTAGATTCCTTTGTATTGGATTTGTTTGTATTTCCTAATAAAGAAATTCTGCCCACTTATTTTTTTCAAATGAACAAAATAATGGTTTATTAGGGCCAGATTCTCATCTGACTCTTTCTGAAGATAGAGGTTTTGTTGCTCTTAAGCAAAGGTTTCTATTACTGTGTGTTCTTACAAGGTTGACATGCCTCACTTCCTGAGTAACCTCATTTTTGCAGGCATTCAAAGCCTTTTCCAATCTGTCTTCCAAACCTGTCTAGTTCTGCTCACACAGACTGTATTCCAGCCCCCCATCTTTTTTGCCATCTTTTTTGTGTCTCTCCTGCCAGTTAGTTCATGCTTAGATGGATTGCCCTGATTTCTGCCCATGGAAATCTTTCCATCCTCAAAAGACCTAGCTCGGGGTCTGGTGTTTTTTCTAGACAGGTCTAGCACTTCTAGTGGAAAGAGATCTCTTCTTCAGGTTCTGAGGTGTTTGTCCCCGCCTGCTCAGGGTACTTGTTTGCCCTACTGTGCCACCCCTATTCTGTGGTGTGTGTGTGTGTGACGAACACTGGGTGGGGGATCAAGGCCCTGGGCTCACATTGAGCCCTAGCTGTGTGACCCTGTCACTAAATGCTTGGGCTCCTGCTGCCCAAGGATGCTGTAAAGCACTTTGCACGATGCCTGGTGCATAATAGGTACTTAATAAATGCTTTTTCATTGATAGATTGGTAATTACTGGTTGAATTTAGTGTCACCCCTTGCGGCCCATCTTAATCATTCTTCCCCCAAAAACTTCCTTGCTTTTCTTCTCCCCTCTGAGCTCCCATAACACATTGTTTATTCTTCTTTCATGGCCATTATTGTAGTAGGCCTTGGAGTGTGAGTGATCCATGCAAGTGAAACTTGGCTAGGGCTGCTGCTGTGAAAGTTCAGACAATAATGCAGCACTGTGGCCTCAGATCAGACTGATTGCCCAGAGTCATCCAGGGCATCCCAGGTGTGCAGACCTATACTTTGTTGAGAGTATTGTAAGCAGGCTTTCCAAAGCCTCTGTCTGCTTCCCCTTCTTTCTGCAGCCTGCAATGGAGGCTTCTTTGGTCAGTGTGTTTTACAGCTGAATAAAAGTTATTTTATAAACTCAATTGTTTTCTTCTGGAGATCCAGTTTTCTTTAAAATCATTAGAACTCAGTGGTTTTCCATGCTTGCAGATGTGACATCTGTGGCTTGGTCTGGGCCACAATGTCCAGGGAAGTAGGTGTATTTCAGGCCAGGAACTGACCAGGGAGATGTCCTATTTTTAGAGGCAGTGTCAGCTCAGCTTCTGAGCACCTCTGTGATCTGAAATTAATCTGTTCCCCGCTTGTCCCTCCTGCTTAGAAGGAGGCTGATTGCCCCTCCTTGTGTTGTCGTGATATGGAGGAGTGGTATTTGGTGGAGGGCTCTCAGCGTTTTGGGAACCCTCTTGCATCAGGATGTTGGTAACTTGACTTATGGACCCACCTCACGGGAGAAGCTCTGGCCTCCTCCCTGCTCAGCTCTGCTGGAGAATCGTGCCTGCTCCGAGGTCTGTGTTGGCTCTGTCTTCGCTGCCGTTTATGTTCCAGGCGTCATGCTCTGGCTTTCCTTCTAGGAAGCGGCAAAGAGAAGAGGAGATTGAAGCACAAGAAAAGGCAAAGAGAGAGCGAGAGTGGCAGAAGAACTTTGAGGTAAAACTCAGGGGGAGTGTTTGGGGCCACAGGCCTTGCTGGGCGGAGCCGGGGCCCAGAGTACCAGGGCGGGGGGCGGGTGTGCCCAGGGTGCCAGAGCCAGGCCTGCCTCCCAGCCTGACTTCTCTTCCCGTGTTTGCTTTTGAGTTAAGTGACTCAGCTGGGGTCACAATGCCAACTGGTGGTCAAGGGAAGATCAGTCTTCCAGCGCTTAGTGTATTTCCAGTATTCTTAAGAAGACAACTCAGATCCTCCTTGTGGAGGCTTTTCCTGGATCTTGACACATATCTCATCCCCACCCTTTGTCCCACACACCCTGTTAGAAGCGAACTTTGCTTCCTCTTTGCCCCCATAAGACTTTTGGACTTGATTTCTGGTTATAATCCTATCTTCCCTGTGCTTTAGTTATTTGTGGGAGAGATGGTTAGAGGAGTCTCCCTTGGGGTAACTCTGGAGGGGAAGTCCTCTTTCTGTTCCCCAGAAGCCCAGATTGTCCTCTGCATCAACTCTAGGTTTAGCACCAGCCTCCCCAGAGAGAGAAGAGGGGTAGGCTACCAGGTGGCATGGGGGCCCTGTCCCCACTTTCTTGGATCCCTCTTCCATCTCTCCCTCCACTGTGGTGGAGCCCAAAGACATTGTCTCAGCCTTCCTGACCTTGACCACCTGACTGGAAACAATAAGAGATTTCTCTCCATAAAAACGAGAGGTTTGGCATAAGTGAACCTTTTTAAGTCTTTCCCATTTCTGACAGTCTGATGTTCTGTTTGCAAATGGCCCTCTCAACTCAGACATTGTTGTGTTAGGGGAGAGCTGGGCAGTAGTAGCTTGCTTGCTGACAGACATGGGGAGAGTCACTGCTCCCCTTCTCGCCCCTCCACCCCAGCCCAGGTTCTGGGGCTGGAGGCTCCTGGTTCTGGCTCCTAAGCTCTCTGTCCCTCAGGCTCCTCTACCTGGGCCCCTGAACCAGAAGTGCCCTCATCCCCTGTGTTTGTGTATCCAGACCAGACTGTTTCAAGGCCCATCTCAGGAGATCACACAGACCAGCTGTACTGTCTCTCTTTTGTTCATGTTTGGGGTCTGTCCCATATCTTTTGTACATTTTCTCATGTGACTCTTTACCATGTGTCAGTCGTGCCCCACAAGATGATGAGGTCCTCATTGGCAAGGTGTAGCAGCAAGCACCCCAACATCCCCAGGGTGACTGCCAATATAGGTTCTTAGATCTGCTTTTCAAAAGGAAAGCAACTCAAAATGGGTTAACAAGCTTACTTTAATCAAACATACATTACCTAGTTCAGGGGAAAAAGGTCAGCACCCCGAACTCCAGAGTTACAGAACTTACAGATCAGACAGGCTTCCAAACTGTCCCAACATTACATGCATCAATACCAAATCACAGTTACCAGAGAGGGAAGCATCAACATCTGGGTTTTCAAAGCCGGGGGGCTCTCAACAATGGCTTCCCAGAGTCTCATCTGGTCAAATCACACAACACTTCTCAAAGTGAGCCCCAAAGCAAAGCCTCTCCTCAGGGCTTATATAGCCTTCTCTTGGCTCAGAGAATGTTAACAACCTCCTTGACCCACTGCCCGATCACAAAGTATCAAGAAAAACAAGCCTCCCACCACAAGCTCCAGGTGCACTTAAGCTAGGGGCAGGGAAGATCTTTAAATCTGCATTTCCATTACACAAGGGCATGGTTCTAGCATGGTATGAGGCATGCTAGATAAACAGTGAATACTTTTTGTCCTCCCATCCCCTTGTCAAACTGTCATTTCTGGTATCGTGGGTCACTAGGGCAAGGTAACAGCATGTCATAGAGCATCGGACAAAGGCACCTGGCCAAGATGAAGGGGTTTTCTAGAGAAGGCAGTAGGAATGGCACTTGGTGGTACCAAGAGGAGCTGGGGGCACAGCTGAATTTTAAAAGTAACTAGTGTTTATTAGATAGTAGCTTTCTTGCTTACAAAACAGTTTCTCCTCAGTATTCCTGTGAGCATGGGGGTTAGTTTAAACACTCTCCTCATTTCATATATGCAGAAATAGGCTCAGAGGTGAAGCACTGGTGGGAGCTGGGTATGTTCCTGGTCTCATGGCAGAGGCATGACTTGGGGCCGTTGGCAGCAGATTCCCCTTTGAGAGGTTCAGGATGTGCCCTAGATTCTAAAGGCCTTCCAAGACTTCTAGAGAACAGCCAGCTCAGGCTTCTGATTGGGAGCAGGCACCTTGTTGCCACCTGGTTCAGCAGGTCTTTTCTAACACAACTGTTGTCCTCTGCTCCACTTTGGGAGGCAGGGTTAAGCCTCCTGGTCTGGGGAGGCTGCAGCTGAGCCATCTCAGGCTCTTGGGTTGGAGTCCTGGGCCCCACAGGTAGAGCTCTTCCTCTTGCCAACGGCCATCTGATTCTGAAGCTCTTTGTCCTCAGGAAAGTCGAGATGGGCGTGTGGACAGTTGGCGAAATTTCCAGGCAAACACAAAGGGGAAAAAAGAGAAGAAAAACCGGACCTTCCTGAGGCCCCCCAAAGTGAAAATGGAGCAGCGCGAGTGATGTCTGGGCTGCAGCACCAGAGCCTCCCCCCTCTGCTCTCGTCCCCTTTTCTGCTTCGAAGGACTCACCCCCACATAGAGTAGGATTGGCTTTTTAGTCCATTGGTTTATACGTGGAAACAAGGGGCCTGGTTTAATATCAGCCTGGCCCAATCCCCGCCACCACCACTTCTGAGGGCATGGGAGGGGGAGGGCACCGCCCACCTCTGCTGCTGTTTGTAATTTAATGTTTTGTACTTCACTGAATGGTGACCTTTATGAACTTCATGTAGAGTGTGGAAATCATCTCATTAAACCAGTTGCTTAAAATGGTGTTCGGTGACTTAGGAGAAGCCCTGCCTTCCTTCAGTGCCCATTCCTGGGTGCGCATCCAGCCAAAGCCCAGCCTGTGTATCTTGTGGCTGGATGGTGAAGGAAGCAGCGTCTGGGTGCAGCGGTCCTGCCGCCCATGCTCAGAACTGGCACTTGCCCCCAAGTGGTGAGCATTGTGTCAGGACCGGAGCCGCCACCACCTGTTTGGTTTCCAAAGAGCTTGCTGCCATCTTCCATCTAGCACAATTCTGTCCTAGCTTGTTTACCTTTAGTTAGTGGCTATTCTGTATGTATAATAAATTTTTCTACCAAAATCACTGGTGTGTTCTCCCTCAGCCATTATTTCATAGGCCATTCTCTTTCTGACCTGCCCTGAGCCAGCTCGGGGTCTGGTATCTTTGTCTTCCAGGGTGGCAGATCACCTATCTGTCGAGGAATTTTGCACTTTGGAACAATGAGAAAAATTAGAATGATGTTTGTATATACTTCAGCTCTTAGTTGAAATGAAAAATAAGGTTGCTGTGACTCCAAGTATGTGTTCTGTCTTGTAGCTTGTAGAGGCTGTGGACAGCTGACCTTTGACCGTTGAGTAGACCCTGGTGGTTGGGTGGACCTCGACAGTCTTGGTTCTTCCTTCCTCTCTTTGCCGCTCTTCTACCATTAGCTAGGGAAACGTGGGAGGGAGGAAAAGTGACTTAGCCCCACCCATTCTTGGTCACTTGGGTCCTGAGGGCTGGAGCTGCTGTGGACAGAGCAGTGTCCCTGGGCACCCCTGAGGGACAGGCATGGCAGCTGTGCATGGGGCTGCTGAGGTGAGAAAAAGGAAAGTGGGCTTGGGTCCATGCTCCTATCTGAGGAGGCAGTTTGGGGGACCATTGCTACTGGAAAAGGTATATTTGTGGTTTTTTATAATGTGTCTCTGTGTGTGTGTGTGGGGGGGTGCTTCCTCTCCAGCTCTGTTAAAATGTCTGTTGACTATTTCGTGTGCATTCAGGGGTTGAAAGGGAAGAGCACAGGTGTCCAGCTTTGTGTCTGTCTTGGCTAAAGAGGACAGATGGCACATTGGTACAAGTGGGTGGAACACAGGACTGGCAGCACTGTGTCTCTCTGTCCAAAATGTGCTGGAAAATAATTTGGGAGGTCTCATGTGTTCTTGGAAAGGTGGGGAGTGGAATTCAGAGATTTCATGTAAACTCACTGCAAATAGCCTTAAAATAGGCAGCATTAGAGCTGGCTTCATCCATCCATTTACAGGGGGGGAAACAGGTACAAGGCAGGGAAGTGATGTTCAAGGTCACACACAGGCAAGTAGCACAACCGTGGCCTCTCAACTTCCTTTCTGTTCTTCTACACTGCTTTATCCTGCTTTAATGCCAACCCTGCCCTCTGTATCTTGATAAAAGATGGTAAGTCAAGCACCTCAGTCATATCTCGACCCTGTGGCTCTCAAACTCTAGGGTGGCATGACTCCTGATGCTGTGGACCATCTGCCTGTCCTGCCTAATGCTCAAGCTGGGATACAGTGAGAGGGAGTCACAATGATGTATTAGTACAGGCCAGTAGTCCCAAGTCTACTCATGAACAGTTTGAGGCACAGCTAAGATGTGCCCATTAGATTTTTCCCATTGGCACAAGGGAAGCCATATATGACATCGTTTTCAAGGGTTGGGAATTTCACACTGAGACAGGAATGGGTTGGAAGAGTGGAAATTTGTCACTTTGCTTCCAGGCAGGAAAGATGGTCTGAGAAGACCTGACCATTGGAAAGTGACAGGTCAGGTTCCCAGGCCCCTTCCCTTCCCAGCCATTTACCTATCAGGACTAGAGCAGCAAGCCTTGTAGCTGTCTGGGCTTTGTTCTCCCCTTTCTTTGTTTAGCTTCATGCTAAATAAGGGAGACACCTGCCCATGCAACAAAACTACAGTTCCCTGCTAAGCCCCAGGTGCTTCCCAGGGGAGATTTCTAATCAATGGAGCTGGCAAGTAAGGTCTGTTTCTAAGTTCTAGTTGCTTGGTAGGAAGGAAGCGTTTGAGGGATTGACAATACACACTCCCTTGCCCTTCTTAGCAAAGCCAAAGATGTGCAGGACTTGAAGTCAGAATGGCTGGGTTCTGACTTTTAACAGCTGCATGACCTTGGCTAAGTCATTCAACTCAGTCTCAGTTTTGTTGTCTGTAAAATGGAGAGGATTCCTGTATTAGTGATGTCACTGAGTGTGAGGATCGCCTATGTAAAGTACCTCAACCCTGGGCCAGATCTCTCAGTAACACCGCCCCCCGCTTCCCCCAGTAAAAGTAAAGAAACCTTTATATACAGTTAGAAATTCCAAAAAACGTGGCAATCTCTACATACCTCTAGGAAATTTCTACACTAGCAAGTTTCTATCCTCTGTGAATTCACAGATTTAGACCCAGAGATCTAACATGATGGAAAAATAAACATTTATGGAAATGAATGAATGGGAGAAGGAATTTCTGGGTTCTGGGGCTGAGCTGATTGCCTAGCTAGGGTAAGCCTGTTCTGTGACACATGGGTATCTAGATTGCAGGGCTTCAAATACATAGAGCTGGCACCCAGGATGGGAGTTGGGAATAGGAAGAAATAACTGCAAGTGAGAGTGTGTGTGTGTGTGTAAATTTATAGCTCTGTAAGTGCCTTCTTTGTGCCAGCCACTGTGCTAAACACAGGATACAAAGAAACAGTCCCTGCCTTCAGGGAGCTCACAGTCTAATGATGGAGGCAGCATGCAAGCAACTATGTACAAATAAGATATAAACAAAATGAACTGACAGAGTCTCAGAAGGAAGGCATTGTGATTAAAGAATGGGAAAAGTCTCTTGTCGAAGGTGGGTCTCTGAGATGTGAAGGAAGCTAGGAGGCAGGGAAGAGGAGGGAGAGTATTTCAGGCATGAGGGCCAGTTACTGAATGCACTTGGAGTTAGGAGATGGAGGGTCTTGTGTGAGGGACAGTAAAGAGGTCATTGTCCCTGGACCACAGAGCATGTGGAGGAGAATTAGGTATAAGAAGATTAGAAAGGTAGGAAGGGGGGGGGGAGGTATGAAGAGCTTTAAAATCTACTCGAAGGGTTTTGAAGGCAATAGGGAGCCTTGGAGTTTATTGAATGAGGTGGGGGCAAAGTGATGTGGTCAGACCTGTGCTGTAGGAAGATCGGTTTGACAACTAAGTGCAGGAGGGATTGGAGAGAGAGAGGAGACAGGGGAACCAACCAGCAGCCCATTGCAATAGTCTAGGCATGAAGTGATGAGGCCCTGCACCAGGGTGGTGACAGTATTGGAGAAGAGAACATAGGTCACAGTTGTTATGAAGGTGATGGTGTTCAGTTGTGTCCAACTCTTGGTGACCCCATTTGGGGTTTTCTTGGCAAAGATACTGCAGTGGTTTGCCATTTCCTTCTCCAGCTCATTTTAAAGATCAGGAAACTGAGGCTAACAAGGTTAAGTGACTTGCCCAGGGTCACACGGCTAGCAAGTGTCTGACACTAGGTTTGACCTCAGATCTTCCTGACTCCAGGTCCTATGCTCTAGCCATTACAGCACCATCTAGCTGCCTTGAGAAGGTAGAAATGACATAACTTCACCAGAGATTGGGAATTGTGATGGAGAGAGTGAGGAGTCAAGGCTGACACCTCGGCTGAGTGGGAATGCGCCCCTTGACGTTACAGGGAAGCTGCAAAGAGGAGAGAATGAGCTCGGTTTTAAACATACTGAGCATGAGATGTCTGAAAAGCAGGGGATCTGGGTTTGCTTCCTGCCTCGGACACCACCTCTGTGGCCTTGGGCAAGTTACTATGGTTCTGTCCAGTTTATGTCTATAATCCTATGATCCTATGAATGTCATAATTGTGACTTACTTTGGGGATGGGGAAAGAATCAAGAAATCCCTGATATGGGCCTGGAGCTCAAGTGAGTTGTCTACATTTTGCCATGGCCCAGTTTATTCCCCTAGTCGGGATGGCTTCTGTTCTTTTCATGAACTGCTAGGATTCTCTTCCCAACTTTGATCCAGTGTGACTAGATAACTAGGTGGTGGTAGGAGGAGCAGAGGACTGAGTATGACCTTCCTGGGAAACCTGGGCAGGGCAAACACCATCCCAGCCTTTCTCAAGGATTGTCTGGGCAGCATGGATAGATTTACTCAAAGATAACTGGATTGGGAACTGTGAGATCTAGGTTCTAATCTTGTTTTGGGGCCCTGCTGCCAAATCAGGAGATTGGACAAGATGATTTCCCAGATCCTTCCCAGCTCTGAAATCCTCTGTTCTAGGGGCCCTCCCAGCCCTGACATCCTGTGTTCTAAGGGCCCTCCCAGCTCTGACATCCTGTGTTCTAAGGGCCCTCCCAGCTCTGACATCCTGTGTTCTAAGGGCCCTCCCAGCTCTGAATCCTGTGTTCTAAGGCCCCTCCCAGCTCTGACATCCTGTGTTCTAAGGCCCCTCCCAGCTCTGACATCCTGTGTTCTAAGGCCCCTCCCAGCTCTGACATCCTGTGTTCTAAGGGTCCCCCCAGCTCTGACAGTCTGTGTTCTAAGGGCCCTCAGCTCTGACTTTCTGTGTTCCAAGGTCTCTTCTAGTTTTGACACTCTATATTCTTTGCTTTTCCTCCCTCCCCTTACCTCCCACCCTTCAAGAACTTCAGGTATCTTATTTGTTATCTAGCTTGGGTTTCATGAACCACTCTGCAAGCTCCCAACCTCTCTTACCATACATATTCTTTTTTTTTCCCCTTGCTTTTTTGGAGGAGGGAGAGCAATTGAGATTAAGTGACTTGCCCAAGGTCACATGGCTAATAAGTGTTAGGTGTCTGAGACCAGATTTGAACTCTGGTCCTCCTGACTCCAGGGCCTGTGCTTTATTCACTGCGCTACCTAGCCTCCCCTACCATCATATTCTTTACCACCCATCCTGCAACACTATTTCAACTCTAGTTAAATTAATCTACTGTTTGATCATACAAAGAATACAGAATTTGGACAAGATAGATGCTCCAGAGTGTATTAAAATTAAAAAAAAATACCTTCCGTACAATTAAAAAAACTATACTTAAGAAGAAAAATAGATTGGGAGATATGGCAAATGTGGGAACTAACTTGACACCTATAATATATAAGGAATTGTTAAAGAGACAGTAATATCACCACGTTCACAATGGATAGAATAGTCTTCAAGAGGAAATGCAACTTATTTGAAAAGAATGTTCAACCTCAGTAATAATAAATGCAAATAATGAAATCAAAACCACTTTACAATCCTATCTCAGACACGTGACAAAAAAATCATAAAAAGCCATGAAACTCAATGCAAGAAGGGCTGTGGTAGAACAAATCACTTGTTACTTCTGGAACTGGTTGCTGGTAGTGGCTTGCTGGAGAGCCATCTAGCAAAATGGAGTAAAGGTTAGCAAAATAATCATGCCTTTTGACCCAATAATTCCTCTCTTAGGAATAGCCTCAGAAAATTGTTAAAAACAAAACAAAACAAAAAGATCTGTCCATTCAAAGATTTTCCCAGTAGCATTAGGGGAATTTCATAAGACTGGAAGCATCCTAAATGGCCAGCACCAGGGGAATGATTAAATGAATTATGGTACATTAATATAATGGATCTCTAGTGGCAAACTTATAGAGAAGGGAGAAAGGAGTGGAGCAAAGAAGGAGAAAAGGAAGAAAGGAAAGGGGGGGGAAAGAAGGGAAGAGAAGGGAGGGCATTTGGTTTGGCTGCCCAGACACTCTAACCCAGGGGTGGGGAACCTGTGGCCTTCTAGGTCCTTGGGCACCTTGGGCCTTTTGACCAAATCTAAGTTTTACAGCACAAATCCTTTTATTAAGGGGATTTGTTCTGTGAAGTTTAGGTTCAGTCAGAGGGCTGCACTTGAGGACCTAGAGGGTCATGTGTGGCCTCAAGGCTAAAGGTTCTCTACCCCTGCTATAACCTCTCAGCATCTTCCAGGCAGATGCCACAGACTTAATATGGAATTCTCTTGATGAAAGTCAGAGGCAGTTGGTGGTGCAGCAGATAGAACCCTGAGGCTGGAATTGGCAACACGAGTTTAAATTCTGCTTCAGACATTTAAAATTTGTGTGACCCTGGGCAAGTCACTTCCATTTGCCTCATTTTCCTCATCTGCAAAATGGGGATAATAGCAGCACCTGCCTCCCAGGGTTGTTGTAGGCATCCAGTGATATAATCTTTGTCAAGTGCTCAGTATGGTGCCTGGCTGTTTAAGTGGTGGTTTGAGCTGAAGCTCTGTCTTGCCAAAATGGATGGACACATTCAGACTGAACAGGCCACATGTTGGCACCTGGACGTGGTAGGGAAGCCAAGGGCAAGAGCGATAAAAGAGAAACAGGGCATACCAAAAGTGCCCATTCATAACCGAGACTTTAAGGCCTTGACTACAGAAATCTGTTCCAGGATCCCACCTCAGGCTATAACCCCGTCTTTGTGATCTCTCTGCACTGGGGTTCTCCCTTTGGCTCCCTCCTTCCCACTCACAGAAATTGGGGTTCACCTTGGAATGGATTGGAACCCTGAAGGTTCCTGATCAAACCTCCTGGGTGGTGGTTCTAGATCCCTCTTGCCCTCAAAGAGTCTTGAGGCATGGAAGGCCTTTCATCCCAAAAGGAGCTCCCCAAAGAGCCTTTGATTCCTTTCTAAGTTTGCCGTTGTGGTGTAGGTAGGGGAAGGAGCACTCATTGACCTTGGATTGGAAGCCTGGAATCTTTAATTACTAGTTGGGTGAAGCTCTGGGCCAAACCTTCATGATTCTCAGTTTTCTCCTCTTAAAATGGGGATAATACTCTCCATAGGTCACAGGGTTGTTCTGAAGAAAGTGAAGTACCCTGATGAGTAAAGGGAAATACTTTAGTCTAAGGGAGTAGTCTTTGAGAACTTGCCACCCAATAATAGGAAACGATATTGTTGCTACTGTTTATCCTTCTTTCTCAAAGAGGACCATGACATCAGGAAGGTGATGCCATGACATCCAAGTGAATTAGATTTAAGTGAGGCAGGGCTGTGCAAAGTCACCAACATCTCTTTCTCCTCAGGAGTCATCTGGATCCAGTGGCCAGATATGCAGCTAATTGAGTGATCTCTTTTTGAAGTATAAATTAGTCCCCTGAATGAATCAGAAGGGAAATCGTTCAGTAGATTGAAGGGTTAGGTCACTGAGTCCAGGAGAGAGACTGGAAGAGGAGTCTAGCTTCTGATAGGAGGATCCTAGAGACTGGAGAAAGGTAAGCTTTCTAGGAAGGGAGGAAGCTAGAGAAAGGAAAGCCATATGGAGTAGAGAGAATAGAAAAGTAGGCAAAAGCATCGGGTACAAAGAAAGGGACCAAGTTTCTGTGAGTGAGGCTCCCTGGCTAGTTTAGTTATGTAGAAACAGAAAGTGCTATTGGACTTTCCCTTCCTATCCCAACTACAGACTGGAAAGAGATAATCCTGCATCAATTTTCCCCCTTCTTCGTGGGAACTAGAAGGCTTTCTCCCTGGACTTCAAGTGGTGGTGGTAGGGATTGGAGGGAGAGCCTTTGTTTATCTTTCTTTGTTTTAAATATTTACTTTGTCTTTACAAACTGTGGTGACCTCTGACAATTGCTCTCTTGATTGTACTTACTGGGGAGTACAGTTAGAAGGGAGTCACTTAGGGAAGAAAACATCCTCAGGTAATAGATAGAGAAAGAGATCTAAAACTGAGATATAATTCCATAAGCATCTCCTGCTGGGGGCTCTGAGCTAACACAAAGATAAAGAGTATTACAGGTCCCTTGATATTACCTCCTTATGTGGAGCATTTATTCTGGGGAAAACAACAACAACAACAACATCTGGGCATTGAGCTAATATATCATAGCACTGCTAATAATAATAACTTAGAAATGGGAGCCAGGAACCCTGGGTTTGAATCCTGGTTCTGACACTGCTAGCTGTGTGACCCTGGGCAAATTACTTTGTTTTTCTGAGTCTCAGCTTCTTAGTTTTTAAAGTGGGGGTGGGGGTGATATTTGTGCTATCTAGCTTTTAGAGAAATGCTTTTATGATACTTAGAGTGCTCTTAGAAATGTGAGTGATTGTTATTAGCATTAATGGTTGTTCCAAGAAACAGCATAGAGTGAATTACACATAGGAGGCTAGCCTTGAAGTCAGGAAGACATGAGTTCAAATCCTGCCTCAGACACTTACTAGTTGTGTGACCTTGATCAAAGCAATAACTTTGGGGACACAGGATTGAGGGTAGGGGGGGTCCCATGAATGAGCCTAAAGATAGTGGCTTCATATATATCATCTTTAGGTTCCTTGGCGTTGGGTGAGTGGGAGCCCACAGATGTATATATCACAACACTCTTGTTAGGTAGATAGGATAATTTTTTCATTTGTAAAATGGTAAAAGTGAGGCCCAGGGAATTCAAGTGATATGTCTGAGACAGGGGTGGGGAACCTGAGGCCTCAAGGCCACATGTGGCCGTCTAGGTCCTTGGGTGCAACCTTGTGACTGAGTCCAAGTTTTACAGAACAAATCCTTTTATTAAGGGGATTTGTTCTGTGAAGTTTGGATTCAGTCGGAGGGCTGCACTTGAGGACCTAGAGGACCACACATGGCCTTGAGGCCCCAGGTTCCCTACCTTTGGTCTGAGGTCATGCAGTGGGTAAGTGACTAGCCAAGACTATCATGACTAGATTCATGCCTGGTTCAGAGTTCTTTGCTCTAGAAAATATAATTCCTACCCTCCGGGGCCTATTGGGGAATGACAGGGAGAACCGGAAGGAGAGACTTAAGAAAAGAAAGATGTCTAGAGACCTTAGGAATTTGAGCCGGGGGTGGGGAAGCCTGGGAGGAGCTGTGAAGCAGGTAGGGACTGGTAGACTGCCCAGAGTTGTGGCATTGGAGACATCCCAGACAGAGAGCAGGGGGAACCCACCTGCTTCTTCAGGCTGTAGGCCTGGCTCTCCTCACGGTTCCAGGGGAAGCATGAGGCTGAGGGTGGGGTGCCCATCAGGTCCCAGGTATGGAGAGGCCAAAGCCACATAGGATCTGAGGCCACTTGCCAAATTAAGCCCGGTGCTAGATTTTGTGTTGGAGGCAGATTTCCCTTCCTGTTCTGTAAAGGGTGTTTGTATTGCCACTCTCTGAGAGGGGAAAGCAGGGTTGGGTTTTTTTTTGGGGGGGGGTGGAGGAGTAGCAGTGGGCAAAGAAGGAGGGAAAGATGCTGAGTCTGAGTCAAGATTTCATGAGGGTAATGTCCAAATATGTAGGGGGAGATCTTCCATTGGTGAGCCGTTGAACCAGGCAGGGAGCCAGCATTCTAGAATTCATCCTCCTTAGCTTAGCTGCCTTGCTTCTGGGCTGGAGGGTGCTTGGAGCTCTCTCCTACTTCTGAGACTGGAAAATGAACTCCCCAAGGATTCCCCTGTGGCCACCCCCATGGGTGCCACAGGCTAAGCTCCACCTCGTCTCCTGGGGCACCTCGCCCAACTTGGGCTTTTTCTCCCTTTCATTTCTTTCTCCTTAAAAGCTATCATTTCTCTCTACCCTGCCTGGTGTGCCTTCTCTTTTCTCTCTCATCTTTCCCCCCCCTTTCCTTGTTCTCTGACTTGTTCCTTTCCCCTTCTATTTCTTCCTTCCCCTCAATTCCCTCGCTTCTCCTTTCCTCTTCTCTCCTGTCCTTTCCTCTCCCTTTCTCCTATCTCTTCTCTTCCCCCCACCCCTTTTTCCTTTCTCTCCACCTCCCCTCCCTGTTTTGGTCTCTCTCCTGTCTCTCTTTTTCAGCCTGCCTATCCGTCTGGGATGTCTCTCCTCTCTCATTCTGTGTCTCTGTTTCTCTCTGTCTCTCTCCTCCCCGCCCCCTTCCTAATGTTCTGCTCTCTCTGACATCTCTGCTCTTGCGCTAGGCTAGGGAGGGTGTCAGTGGTGGAGCCAGCCATGGGCTGACAGCTCAGCCATCTGTGCAGAGGCTCTCCAGGGTCACGATATTTCCTCACTGAGGGTGACTTGGTCATGGTACACTCTGTTTCCTCATTTCTCCAGTTTCCAGTCTGAGTCTGAGCCTGGGCTAGGACCACAGCTGGCTGACTGATAGAACACCAGGGACCTGAGTCTGCTCCTGGTCTGGGACAATAACCCAGGTAAGAGGAAACTTGCTTGGGTTTTGAGATTGGAAGGGGAGAGAGGAGGGAGGCCTGGGATGGCTCCAGTTCTGGACCCCTCAGGCTGGCCGCGGGGGAAGCATGACCTTCATCTCACTGCTTCTGACCTAGTGCCCATCTCAGGCCAATAGCCATCCCCATCTGGAATCAACCTCAGAAAGAACCCTAAATACAAGGCTCTTCCAGGAGGACCTTGTCTCTATGGGTCTTGGTGGGTCAGATTGGTGCTGGGTGTGGCTCTGGATCCCTGCTGAAAACCAAAAGGGGAGATTCAAAGGCACTGGGAGGATGCTGTTTTGCTCCCAGGGTGGCAAGGGTGAGGGGAAGGCAGAGAGCAGATGGAGGAAGGTGGGGACCACAGGGCAGTGAGTCTAAGTTATCCTAATGTCCTTGCCCTGAGTCCCTAAGTGGCATCTCCCTGGGAATAGTAGGTACCAGTCTGGTTTACCAGGGGATATGGGGCTGCAGAAGTTATAGGAATGGGGGCAGATATGAGAGAGGGTCTGGGTGAAAGGCTGGGTAGGAAATCTTGAACTCCACCACAGACACCAGCAGCTTCCCTAGGCTACCTTCTTCTAGGACCTAGGCTGTAGCCATCACCTCCCACCCACCCTATGCCCCCATCTCTTCCTTTATCACAAGCTCCAAGTCTCTTCTCTTGGGGCGTTGGCCTCCTCTGCAGGAGCCACAATGAGAAAGGCCCAAGCAGCAGTCTTCCTCCTTGACCCATAGGACTGAGAGAGCCAGCCCACTAAGAACCCCTAAGAACATTACATCTGAAAGGGATGGGCCTCACAGAGCACCCAGTTCAAACCTTCCCTTTGCATAGGGAGTTCAGAGAGACAGCTTGCCTAATTAGGGTTACTCAGTGGCAGACCAAGACTAGAATCCAGGGCTCCTGGTTCCCAGGCTTGTCCTCTTGCTGAACAGTGCCTGGAACATGGCAGGGCCTGAATAAACTGTTAATTGAATGATAGAATCTCAGTGTTCCTTGAGTCCCCTTCACCAGAGGACAGATAGTCCTGGCTGAGAGACAGAGTAACTAGCTGAACATGGGAAATATGTCGGGGATGGGTACACCCAACACCATGTCGATGCTAATTCTCCTTTCCACAGGAAGACTGCTAGGGCTGGTTCAGTGATTAGACTGACGTGTTTCACAGTCTGGTCACTGGCTCCCAAGGAGCAAAGTAACCAATGCTGATGATAGCTTAACTTTCAGGAGCTCTTCTCAGTAAGCCCCAAAGCTCTAATTTAACACTGAGAGTAGGGGGAAAAAACACTTAAGTTCCTGCTTTTGAAGAAGTGATCTTCCAGCATGGGAAAGAGCATGGTGCATGCTGGGTGGGATGGTAGTGAAAAGACCCTCCTGTGGAACAGAGTCTGCTTCCAGCTCAGCCACCAAACTTGTGAGACCTTGGGCATGTCCCTTCTCCTGACCTCAGTTTCCCTGTATGTAACAGGAAGGGGTTGAACTAGGTGGTTTTGAAAGACTCATCCAGTTTATGAAATGGTTTCTTGAAAGGTCCCCCTGCTATCTGAGTCCAGGAAGCCAAGAGTTCCCCAGTCTGAAGCAGCATATGAAAACCTTACCCACACCCCTCTAGGCAGAGGGGGGCCCTCAGCTGTTCTGGTGACCTTCTCACAGAGGGGAGGGAAGCAACAGTGACTTGAGCCCCGAGGCCCGGGAGGATATTGAGCTACCTTTCAGAGGAATGGGTGGAAAGGGATAGCTCCCTTTGACCAGGAGGCTTGTTTCAGTGGCTGCAAAACCAGAAAGTACCAGAGTTGAAAGGACCCTGTCTTTTTTTTTTTTTTTTTTGCTTTTTGGAGGGGGGAAGGTAGGGTAGTTGGGGTTGAATGACTTGCCCAAGGTCACATGGCTAGTTTTTTGTGTTAAGTATCTGAGCCTGGATTTGAACTCAGGTCCTCCTGACTCCAAGGCCGGTGCTCTACTCACTGTGCCACCTATCCGTCCCTTACTTGGCCTTTTTTTTTTTTTTTTGGAAGGACCCTTAGAACACAGGATGTCAGAGCTAAAAGGGATTTTGGAATACCAAATGTCAAGAACTAGAAGAAACCCTAGAATACAGAATGTCATACCTAGAAAGAACCTTAGAACACAGAATGTTAGAATGGAGGCACCTTAGAACACTGAATGTTAAAACTGGAAGGAATCTTATAACATAGGTTGTGGGGGCAATGTAGTATTCTGAGGAGAGTGCTGGATTTGCAACAGGAAGACCTGTATTTGAATCCTACACCAGACACTAGCAGTGTGACTTTGGGCAAATCACTTAACCTTTCTGAGCCTTGGTTTTCCTCATCTATAAAATGGGAATCATAATAACATCTAAATGACAGAGTTTCTTTGAAGATCAAATGAGCTATCTTTTGCAAACCTTAAGTCATTCTATAAATGTCAGCTACTATTATTATTAACACAGAATATCAGAACTGGAAGGGACCTTAAAGGACCAACTTCTTTGTTTTAAAAAAAAGAAATTGGGGTAGTTAGGTGGCACAGTGACTCCAGTCCTGGAGTCAGGAAGACTTGAGTTCAAATTCAGCCTTGGACACTTGACACTAACTGTGTCATCTTGGGCAAGTCACTAAACCCTGATTACTTCTCAAACAAAACAGAAAGAAGCTGAGGCCCAGGAGGAGGAAATAACAGCCAAAAGTCAAGCAGAGTTAGAATCTTCCTTCGAGACCAATCATAGGCCACTTTGACTTCTTGGAAATGCCAAGGAGTCAGGGTCCTAAGAATCCAAGAAAGACAGGTGTGGAGTGCCGATTTGACTCAGTCCCAGAGAGTGATAGTGAGAGAAGCAGGAGATGGGCTAGCAGGGGCGGCTGCTCCCATGACAAATGGGCTGGGGCTCATCTTGCTGGCACAGTGGGCAGTTTGATCGAATTGCTAGCTTAGGTGAAACAAGGGCAGAAAGGAAGGAGCTGGGAAGGAGGAGATTCTCAGGGTTCTGAGAAGCAGAGTCTGAATGGTGCAAACTGTGAAGACAGATAAGGTTGTATGGGGTGTTTGTGGCTTTCATGCTACCTTCCTTCTTGGGGAGCCTGTCACCAGCACGCATTAAAGATAGATGCTAAAGAGTACATGCCTCCTCACAGTTTCCTCTCTCTGTCCCCCCACCAGCATTCTCTATCATCCCAGACTGGGTTCCTTCCTATCTGGGAACTCTGGTGTAGTAGTAGTAGTAGTAGTAGTAGTAGTAGTAGTAGTAGTAGTAGTAGTAGTAGTAGTAGTGATGATAATAGCTATCATTTATATGACTCTTTAAAGTTTGCAAAGCTCTTTATAAACATCATATCTTTCTATCCTTACAACAACCCTGGGAGCCAGGTGCTATTACCCCTATTTTACAGTTGAGGAAACTGAGGCAGAATTCAGTAACTTTCCCAGCACCACACAACTTTGCAGCTTGGTGATCCTTTCCTTCTTGGGGAGCCTCCCTCTAGCAGGAGAGCTAGAGATACTAAGGTGAATGTGCATCCTCAGTCTCCAGCCCTTCAGTAGAAGGTGTGTGAGGTGTGATAAAAGCTTCTATCTTCAGGTCGAGCTCTCCACCTATTAGTAGATCAGAAGGGGACTCTTTCAGGAAGGCTTGCTTTGGGATGGGGGGGGTGATTCACAATTTGAGCTTTGAACTGCTGGTGAAGGATGATGTTAGAAAAAGAGAACAGAGGTCATGAAGCAGATGTGACTCCTCTATCCTTTCCCTGGCTCATTGAAACCTTCCATAAGGGAGATAGCAGCCCCTCATTGGACTGACTGGAGAGGAGAATGCCATGCCCTAGCATGCTATATAGGAGGGAGAGATGGACAGAGGCTGGTCTAGGAGGTTTAGGTGTGTACTCAGAAAATCATTCAATGTCAGAGCTGGGTAGGACCTTAGAATACAGTCAGCCAAATGTAAACCAACATGTGGAACAGAGAATGGACCCAACGTCTCTGCCCTTTGATCTCTCTGGGACAATGCAGAGCTATGTAATGAGACGCGATCCTGGGTCCGTGATTTCTTCAGAGTTCTCAGCAGCCCAAATGAAAGCACTGTCACCATTTTCTGGTCCTCTTCATGCTCTTCCCCTCCACAATGAAAACTCTGCCTACTCACATTTCTAGTTATGTTATCTACAAGGCGCCTTCCTTACATCTGTGAGGCAGTATCGTTATCCCTGTTTTATAGAGGGGGAAACTGAGGTTAAGAGCATTGAAGCATAGATGGATCACCCCCCCTCCCCCTCCTTCCAGCTCTAGGTGCAAGACTCTTTGCTCTACAAGGCACTGATTCTCTCCCATAGACCTATCTCCATTTCCCACCCAGATCAGATCAAATATTCCTTACCCCTGAGACTGGCTAAAGATAAAGGTCTTTTCTTTTCCGGGTTCAGGGGCAGAGGCAGATTTCCCCACTCTTCTGAGCTCTCCCTAGTCCTGTGCTTCTAGTCTCCTCCATGACAAAGGCTTCTAGTGAGGGAATACTCAGTCAGGTCAGACTCCACTGTGGGAGGGAGCGGAATGCCTTCCTATACTCATCCCACAGCTCTTTCCCTCAGAATCCAGTTTAGACAGTGTGCAAAGTAGTATAGATTATTTATAAGCTGCCAAGCTCTATCTGACTTCCTTATCAGGGACCATGAAGAGGGTGTAACCAACTATTATGGCCATATCTGGGCACTGATGCCAAGATGGAGTCTTTTTAAATACAAAGGGGTTTCTTCTAAAAGTTCCTTTGTTAAATCTGGGGACTGGGTATGGCTGGTTTAACTACACACTGTGGTACAGTGGAAAGAAAATCTTTGGAGTCGAGGGACCTGGGATGAAATCCTACCTCTGACATTTACTACCTGAATGACCTTGAGTAAGTCACCTAATCAACTTGGGTCTTAGTTTCCTTATCTATAAAAATGAAAGAGTTCAACTAGATGACCTTGAAGTCCCTTTCTGGCTCTAGATCCATGACCCTATGGTCCTGGAACAGTATGTACATGAAAAGCTACTAAGCTGGGTGTCCCAGAGTGGGAGGAGATGCTGGGATGAAGGGGGAAGAGGGTGTGACTGTGGAGGATAGTAATAAAAAACTCACCTTTCTATATTGATTGAGAATTTTCAAAGCACTTTCTTTAAAAAAAATGCTTTATTGATTTAAAAAAATACCATAGTAATTTTCTGATATGCTCTTCTGTTCTGCCATATTGAATTCTTTTTTATAACGAAGGAGAATGGTGAAGCAAAACCTAACAACAGAGCCACTGGGTCTGAAAGAGTATATACCATGCTGTCCCGTGGGCCCCCACTTCTCTATAGACAAAGTTACAGGGTCATAGATTTAGAGCAGGAAGGGATCTTGGAAATCATCTAGTTAGTCCAACCCCTTCCCTGTTTTCAGTGGTCAAGACTGGACCTGGTAATTCTTCAGAATTGCCTTTTTTGTTTTTATGTTTTCATTTAAGTGGTGATGGTTTTTCTTAGGTGGTGTAGTGGATTAGAGCACTGAGCCTAGAGTTAGGAAACTCATATTCCTGAGTTCAAATCCAACCTCAGATACTTCCTAACTGTGTGACCCTGGGCAAGTCACTTAACCCTATCTGCCTCGGTTTCCTCATTTGTAAAATGAGCTAGAGAAGGAAATGGCAAATCACTCTAGTGTTTTTGCCAAGAAAACCCCAAATGGGGGTCACTCAGATTCTAACCCTACAAAACAATAACATCAACATCAGTTTTTGTTTCCAAAACATTTTCCTTAGGACCATACTATGGGATTCCTAGTGCAGATAGTATTATCTTGGAAAGACTGCTGGATTTTTAATCTAAGGAGTTGGGTTTGAGTCTCACCTCTCTACTTCACATGTGCTATCTGTGTGACCTTGGACAAGTCATTCTGTGTCTTAAAATGAGGGGTTTGGACCAGACCAGGAGGTCTGTTTCATGGACCCCTTTGGTGGAGGTGAAACCTCTGGGCCTCTTCTCAGAATAGCGTTGTTTTTAATGCATGAAATAAAATACACTAGGTAATGAAGGAAACCAGTTATATTAAGATAACAGTAAAAAAAAAAAAAAGCAAACCAAGTTAATGAACCCTAGGCTAAGAACCCTTGGATTAGATGGACTCTAGGCTTGGAACCAACGCCAGGAGAACTGGGCTGACCACAGTTATAGGGCAGAGGGAGGTCTCTTACCAAGGTCGCCCAATACTCAAGTTCAAGACCCTTGTGATGAAGAGTGCCAGCCCAGGGGGTTTCCTTCACCCCCCCACCTTGTCTCAGGGTCCCAGATTCTCAGCTTTTCATGCCCTTCAGGCAAAGGGCTGAGGGAATCACACAGATAGGGAGCTGCTGGCAAGTGCTAATGAGATAAGATCAGTTCCCTGGAGTGTCCCTGTGGCCTAGGATTCCAAGGGCAGAGGGAGGCCCCATTAACAAGCAGGAAGTCTGACTAATCCAGGAACCTTTCAGAGGGACCTTGAATTCATAGTGGTTGGGTCGGCCCTTGCCTCTGGAATCTCACATCTCTCCAGCTATTCCCTGGTTACAAAGCTCTTTTCTCAAATCGTTGGGAGGGAGGCATTGTAGGTGTTATTATCCCCATTACACAGAGAGACAAACCAAGGCATGGGGATGGTAAGGCAACTTGCTCGAGGTCACACAATTAACCAAGGCTGGAAATTAGAAGCCAGGCCTCCTGATTCTACGGCCATTTTCTTCAGCAAGGGGGTTGTCTCCTTGCCTCCCTTCCATTTTTGTCCTAGAAGCCTCATTAAACACCTTCCCCCACCTCTTCCAATCCCAGGAATGGACCTGAATGTCCCAAGAACTGACTGGTTCAAGTGGAGAAATAAAGGTTTAGAGGCAGGTCCCTCCCCATTCCTATCTCTATCCTTCAGGTAAAAAAAGTCTAGAATCCCAGTCCTGGGCCAGGGACTTCTCTACTCGATGACCCACTGACTGTGGTATCTGAATTCAAATCCCATCTTTGATTGGACTCGTGTGACTTGGAAGAACTCCATTGACCTCTCCCATCCTCAGTTTGCTCATCTGTTAAATGGGCAGAAGGGTTGAACTAGAGGATGTCTAAGGTTTCTTCCAGCTCTAGATTCTATGATCCTTTGATCTCAATTTTTCCATCTGCTTCCAACAGATACTGGGTGTTCCCACAAATGTTTTGGAATCATTAAACCTCAGGAGTGACCTCAGAGATTATCTAGTTCAAACCATGCCAGACTGATTAGACAACATGGCTGTGCTTGATCCCCTGTGCGACATAAGCTGACCTTTGCTCATCCAGCTTTTACTTGCATACCTCCAGTGACCAGGAACTCACTACTTATCCAAGGGCCCCCCTCCCCATTTAGTCCCTAATGCTCACACCTTTTCTGGGCAGGTCTGCCCCTATTCAGGGTTGCAGTGGATGCCATTGGATTCCCCAATCAGCTCTGGAGGTGGTTTCAGTAGGTTCCTCTACCCTACCCTTGTACTTTGGACTCAGCATCCTGCTGTATATACCATTGGTAAGAGAAAGAAACAAAAAGCTGGGGTTGGAGAATGGGAAAAAGGTACCAGGGATTGCTTTCCCGAGGGGGGGAAAATGATGCTGCTGATACTGCAGAGTGCCCTGTATAGCATTCTCATTCTCCATTAATATTTATGGAGGCCCTGAGTGGTGCACTGAGGGCTGAGAGCCTGGTGTGTCTAGTCCATCAGGAAAAGCCTCCTTGTGTTAAGCTGAGTACTGTGGGCTGCCCCTCCCTGCCCAGCTCTGTTTAAAGTGATCACTGGCATCAGGCCTGGACCCTGCCACAGCCGAGTTCCTATGGGGCCAGCCACAGCTGAGTTCCTATGGAGCCTTGCCTTCCTATGAGGCAAGTAATCTGGGGCCCTCTAATTCTTGGCTGCTGGGTCCCTACTCTCAGACCACTTAGAGGGTCTTCGAGAGCTCGCTCCCCCACAAATGAGGAAAACCCAGTCTTCCCCACCTCCCTCAGGTTGCAGATCCCACCTCACCCCTGTTCCCTTTTCCTGCTGAGTTGCCCCACCCTTCTAACTGGGCCTTTTCTGGCTTACCAATCAATCCTTCAAACTAGAGCTCAGGCACCCTGTGATTCATGAAACTTCCCCTGGTTCCCCCCTTCGCCATTAGGCCTGACCTCTGTCTTGTGATCTCAGAGAAGTTTAGATTCCTCTTTTGTACTTATGTTTCTTATGATAAAAGTAAGTTTTTGTTGATGTCTTTTTTTTTTTTTTGGCATCACTGAAATTTCCCCTTGGATCCCTTCCTGTTCTCTTCCCAGAAAGCTATTCTTTATAACAAATAGTATTTATTTCAAAGACAAAAAAAGGAAAAATCAGCATAACTGCTCAATACATTAAAAAAATCTGAAAATGTGTGCAATGTATAACACTAAAGGACCTCCCCGCATCCGCCAAGGATGGAATGGGGGGCCCTTCTATATTTCAAAATCTGTGGGGCCATGCTTGTTCTCCACAGTGTTACAATACTCACTTTTTTTGTGGCTTGTGTTCTAATTTTTGTTGCATTTGACAAATGTATTTATTGAATTTATTAATTTTGTTGCGTTTGCTTTTATTTATTTCACCTGACCTGTGTCAGAAGTGGTGTGTCATAGGAGATAGAAAGTGTCACTTGGACCCAGAAAGAGCTAGGTTTGAAACCTGCCTCAGACACACCCCTATGGGGATGAGGGAAGACAGGAGATTATGAGAATATTACATATTCTTTAGTTTCTTTGACTTTCTTGCTGGTAAGAAGTTCCCAGGAAAGGAAAGGGTCACTAAGCCTTATGACTGTTTAACTTTGAGAATACAAGTTAGAGAGAAGATTGCATTCCTACACAGGCAGAGGGAAGTTCCTCATCTGGGACTTCCCTAGCTCAATGAAATCACAGGTCCAGCCCTTGTCCCTCTTCCCCATGATTTGTCTTTCATTGTAAACTGTAAATTGCAAACATTGTGGATTGTCAATTGTAAATACAGTAGATTGTAAACTGTAGACCAGGGGTGGAGAACCTGAGGCCTCTAGGCCATCTGTGGCCCTTTAGTTACTCAAGTATGGCCTTTAGATTGAATCCAAACTTCACAGAATAAATTCCCTTCATAAAAGGATTTGTTCTGTAAAATTTGGACTCAGCCAAAAGGCTACACTCGAGGACCTAGAAGGCCACACGTGGCTTCAAGACGGCAAATTCCCCATCCCTGGTGTAGACTTTGCAGACTCTAAGCTCTGTGATAGCAGAGAGCTTGTATATCTTTCTCTCTGTCACAGTGCCCAGAGCTGCCCTCAGCACATAGTATGTATTTAATATGTATATGTTGAATGAATGAGTGACCTAATCTGGGTCTCACCTTCCTTTTCTATAAGATACAGAGAATAAAACCTAGCTAGGGAAGTCACCAAGTACCCTGCTACCTTTCACAGGACGACTTTGCTGAAGGACCCCTGACTAGCTATGGCAGAACATCTCATCAACCAGCCATCCCTGTACCCCAGAAAGAGAAATCCCAGCTCCTCATAGCCTCAAGAGGGTGCTACCCCTAAAATGAGAAGCACTGTCATTTATATAAGGTCAATAAGGCAGTTTACAAACAATACCTCACTGGAGCCTTGCATCAACCCAATCCAGATGTTAGGACCCCAGTTTTACAGATTAGGAAAATAAAGCTCAGGGAACTTGTGACTTGCCCACACTCACACATCTGGGAAGTGTTGAAAACAGGATTTGGACTACTAAGGAACATTACCCTCCCCTTCCAGGGCTTGTAGGAGGTGAGACACCAAAGAGATTTGGAAATAAAAGGGCCATAGAAATACAGGATAAAATTTCATCATAAATCCTGTTGAGGAGGTTGGTTTTCAGAAATTTCCTGGGCAGTCTGAAAATTTGGGTCCTTTTTCTGAAGAATTAATAATAATAACTACAAATTATAGTACTTTGAAATTTACTAAGTACTTTACAATATTATTTCATTTGGTCCTCACAACCACTGGGAGGCATCTATTATTATTATTAACAATAATTAATCCCTATTTAATAGATGAGGAAACTGAGGCAGACCAAGGTTCATTGACTTGCCCAGGGTCACATAACTAGTAAGTGACTGAAGTCAGATTTGAACTCAGGACTCTAGGGCCAGCTAACTACCTTATATATGAGTACTTTAGTAGGTCCCTGCTTTCCTTAATGCAGCTACACCCTTCTCTGATGCAGATTGCATCCCCTCCATTTGGTAGTCACTGTGGCCCAAAATGTCATTGCCTGGTGGCCAGTACTCTGGCGCTGTAGTTGGCTAGGCTGGTCCTCACACAAGTCAGTTGCTAGGCCTGTGAGCAAAGCCTTTTGAACTTGACAGAATTGTAAAGGGATTTTTGGAGAAAAAATTGTTATGATAACCCTGAATTTTGGCTTCTATCCTTGGTTATACAGAGGATATGAAATACTGTTCCTTCAAGGAAGAGGCAATGGAGGCAGTATAGTACAATGGAAAGAAGGAAGGAAATAAGCATTCAAGTCCCTATTGTGTGCCAGGCTCCATGCTAAGAGCTTTATAATCATTATCTCACTTGATCTCACAATGACCATGGGAAGTAGGTGGTGTTATTATTCCCATTTTATAGTGGAGGAAATTGAAGCAGACAGAGGTTAAGTGACTTTCCCAGGATCACATAACTAGTAGTCAGTCAATAAGAAACATTTATTAAGCACCTATAGTATGCCAGGCACTGGGAATACAAAGAAAGGCAAAAAGCAATTCCTGCCCTCCAGAAGTTTACACTCTAGTGGTGGGGATGGGGAGAGAACAACATATGAAAGGAAACAGAAAAGTCGGGGGGAGGGAAGGAAAGGGGCTTGGAGGGTAGGATGATGTCCAGAGGAGTGCAGCAGGTGGTAAATGATGAGATGGTCGCCCGGGGGTGACCTGGGAGGAGATCTCCAATGTCCATGTCCACCATCTCCAGGCAGAGGGAGGAAGGGGCCCCAGGGGCAGAGGGTGCAAGGAGGTGTGGGTTTCAGGGCTGATGGGATCTTGTTGAATGATGAGATTCTGATCAAGGCCAGGAGTACTGTGTCAGTTGGATATGAACTCAGGTCTTCCTAACTCCAGGGCTAGTATCCTGTTCTCTATACCACCTAGAATGTGTAATTTGAAGTAGGAGAACCTGGGGTTCAATCCTAGTAACCTGTGTAACCTCAGATGCTATAGATGATCTGGTCCAATGGAGAGAGAGAGCAGGTTCAGGAGTTAGAGGGTCTGGGTTCATATCCTGACTTAATACCTGGCAAGTGATTCCACTTTTCTGAACCTCAGTTTCCTCAGCTGTAAAATGGAGAGTTAGGTTAGATAACCTCAGAGGTCCCCTCTAACTCTCAAGCTATGATCCTTGGGGATCCTATGGGGAGCTATGATCCTCTCTCTGTAGCCCATCCTTGGATTCTCTATGGAGTGCATGTCTGGGGAGGAGAGATGGGTTATATTTCTTGAATTGGAGGATGACATGAAGCTGGGGAGTGTGCCAGCCTATTGGACGTCAGCCAGAACCCAGGCTGGGGAATCCTGATAAGACTACAACAGATGGGACAAATTTAATAAGATTAGATTTAATAGGGATAAATGTCAGTCTGCAATGGGGTTTAGAAAAGTCAAGGGCATAAGCATAGGTTGGGAGAGGCATGGCCAGACAAGTCTATATGGAAAAAGTCTAGAGCAGGGGTGGGGAACCTGTGGGCTTGAGGCCGAATGTGGCCCTCCAGGTCCTCAAGTGCAGCCCTTTGACTAAATCCAAACTTCACAGAACAAATCCCCTTTAAAGATGGAATTGTGTAAAATCTGGACTCAGTCAAAGGACTGCACTTGAGGACCTAGAGGGCCACATGTGACCTTGAGATTTGTTCTGTAAAACTTGGACTCAGTCAAAGAGCTGTACCCAAGGACCTAGAAGATCACATGTGGCCTTCTGGCCTCAGGTTCCCCACCCCTGGGTGGACTATGAACTCAGGAGCCAGTGAAAGATGGAAATAGCAGTGGGAGATGGAAATAAAAATGGCCAATGTGATCTCAGATAGCTGTGAAAGCCACAGACATGGGGACAGTAGGGAATGAACAGTCCTCCCTACTCTCCTCTCCTCTGTCGAACATCTGCAGTTTTATATTCTGATCCGGAACCTCATTTTAGGAAGGAAGTTGACTAACTGGAGAGTGGACTTAACTTGGATTTAATGCAGTTGACCTGTATGACCTTGGGTCTTTGCAGCCTCTGAGGCCACTTCTAGTCCTATAACCATGACCCCCATAAACAACAATGACAATAACAGAAATAATAAGAAATATCTTGCATTTATTTAGCCCTATGGGGTTTGCAAGATACTTCACATGGATTATTTCATTTGAGCAAGCAGTTGGGGAAACTGAGTCAGGCAGAAGTTAAGTGACTTGCCCAGGGTCATACATCTAGGCAGTGTCTAAAGGAGATTCCAACTCTGGTCCTTCCTAACTCTAGAGTAGAGAGATATTTCATTATCAATCTTCTGGAATTAGTAATGGTCATTTATTTTTATTTTTTTTAATAGTCTTTTTGTAAAACCTGAGTTCATGTGCCTTTTGGGGTTATTTTCCTTTGCATTATTGTGATCATTGTCTACACTGTTGGTCTTTGAATCCTGCAAATGACCTGGAGTCAGGAAGACACAGATATACTATTTTTATTGCCCCTCCCCCCCAAATACTGGTATGAATATTTTAATTACCCCTGCTCCTTTATGTATCTGACCTCTTTGGGATATGTGCCTAGAAGTGAGATCGGAGGGCCAAAAGGTATGACCAGTTTCCTAACTTCTTACTTGCTTGTAAATTAGTTTTCAGAACAGCCCAGAAGACCTCCCAGCTCTATTCCCAGTGTATCCAAGTTTCTTGAATTGCCAATGTCCCTCCACTACCATTTTTGTACTTTCTCATCTGAAAAGTCAGACAACCTGTGCAAAGTACTTTCTGAACCTGAACAGGCTCAGAAAGGTGAGTTTACATCATCCTCATCCTTACTCTCTTCTGGTTTCGCTCAGCTCTCTCCTTCCTAGATGTAGTAGCCAGTAAGGAGCACAGGACTCCAGAGGGGGCAAAACAAGGGGTCAGAAGGATCCTTTTTGGTCCTGGATTTTTATGTGACCTAATAAAGAATTGACTTTTTAACTGGTTTATCACACTGTGCGCTTGTATTCAACTTACAGGCCCCTAAAACCTTCTCACCTTGTTCATATTAACTGTTGTCTAGGCACATACCTCTTCCCTAACTTTTGAAAAACCCAGGATTCCAACTTAGATCTGGCTTGATGCGTTTTTAAGTTATGTTAAATTCTGATATCCTCTGTCTTCTAAGGCCCCTCCCAAGCTACTCTGACCTCTCTTCTAAAGACTTTTCCAATTCTAACACTCTGTGTCCTTCCAACTCTGACATTCTGTGTTCTAAGGGCCCTCCAGCTCTGACATTCTGTGTTCTAAGGCCCCTTCCAGTTCTGACATTCTGAGTTCTAATGCCTCTCCCAGCTCTGACATTCTGTGTTTTAAGGATCCTCCCAGCTTTGACATTCCCTGCTAAGGACACTTCCAGATTTGTGTTTTAAGGATCCTCCCAGCTCTGATATTCCCTGTTCTAATGCCTCTCCCAGCTCTGACATTCCCTGTTCCTCTTCCACCTCTAACATTCTGCATTCTAAGGCCCCTTTCAGCTCTAAAAGGCTTTGTTAATTCCCTTTCAGCTTTGCTGGTCTATGTCATGTATAAAGTTGCATTGTGGTGGATTGAGTTTGTCTGTGGCTAGGTACAGAAGTTAGGCAGCAAATGTCCATCACTTAGTGCAGGGGTGGTTGGGGGAATATGGGACAGGATATGTGTGTGTGTTGGTGTCGGGGTGGTTTGTGTGTATGTGTGTGATGTGTATCTCGGACAGGATCACAGCGCAGGAAGTAGCAGTAGAATGGAGGCTACTGTAGGGTGTATTGGATTGTATTTGTACTTAGAAGAAAGAGCATCCAGGTCCAGTTGCCAGGGAGGCTCAGCTTGCTAGTTATTTACTAGAAGTCAAAACATAGAAAAGTGACTTAAAAAAGAGAATTTGCAAAATTGCCTACTTCCCCAAAACAATATGTGCACCACGCCCTTGCTTCTGCCCCTTCTTCCTTCCCCAATGCCAATCCATTTAGCAATGCTTTCCCAGGGGCCCAAGTCACCACTGATTCGTGCTTCCCTCCCCACCCCTTTTCAGTTTCCTTGCCTAGTTCCTCCTGGGAGGGAAGATAATTGCCCTTTGTGGGAGTACCCCTCTGAAGAGTTAGTTCTATCTGAGAAAGAAAAGGAGGTAAATGCAAGGTTATGGCAAGAGCCCAGGCCTTTGAGTCAGCAGAGCTGAGTTCTTGCCCGATCCCTGTCACTATCTATGTGACTTGGGACAAGTAACCTCATCTTTCTGGGCCTCAGTTTTCTGGCAAGGAAAGGTCATCCCCATTGTATTTTTCTTCTTCTTACCCCTCAACCCAATGTTAGGTTTTTGTGTACCTTTGAGGCTGCTTGATGCCTGGAAATGAAAAGGTATTTTCCTGATACATAAACATCTTACCTATTCATTGTCCCAACTGATGCGCTTGCTAGGTGAATGCTCCTGTCTTTTCTGCTTCTTTTTTATATTGGGAAGGCAGGGTGAATGAGGAGGAAAAAGAGATTCCAGAGGTTAAAGGAGAGGAATGAGAGAGGAAAACTTTTTTCTGACCCAGAAAATGGGAAGATATTGCCTTGGCCACATCCACTTCCTGGGTGTGGGGTGGGGAGGATGTCTGTCTGTGGTGTGTAATGTGTTTGCTCACTCTTCCTGATGATTCTGAGTGTATTTGTGGAATAGTGTGCCCCAGGCACTCCTCATTCAGTAAATGCTTTTGCTTTGATGTGATTGTGTCAACTGACTGACTATTGCTGGTAAACTCATTGGTGGGGGCTCAGGATTATCTTGAACCTGTGTTAGTAGAATCTGGCTTTTGACCTTAACATTCAGCTAAAACTGAACTCTCTCCCATGTCCCACTGATCTTTCAACTGCCAAATCTCAATGGCCTTTTGTCAGTCCTCACACTTCAGCCTTTTTTAGATGACTGATAAAAATCTAAATTTTTTTAGGTGACTGATAAAACATGTATTGTATTATATTGTTAAAGAATTCCCCATTCAGTCATGTGGGTCTCTTAGACAGAACTCACTTTTCTTTTTCAGAGAAATCATCTGTCCTTGTGACATCAACATTTCAGAATCCTCTTCCCAGCAATTCTTTTTTTAAAAATTTTAAAAAATTAATTTTTTATTGATATCTTTTTTCAACCATTTTCCTTTTCTAATATATTTCCTTCACTTTCCTTACTCATTGAGTCTTCCCTGACATCAAAGATATGTATTTGTGTATTTATGTGTATATGTATATGTAGCTATAGGTATGTAGGTATATTTGTGCATATATATACACACACACACAAAATGTTATATATTATATATATAATATGGGATACATAGTATATATTATGTAGAATAAATGTTACATATATTTGTGGTTGTTGAGTCATTTTTCAGTCATGTCTGACTCTTCACAACCATATTTGGGGTTTTCTTGACAAAGATACTGGAGTGGTTTGCCATTTCCTTCTCAAGCTCCTTTTTTTTTTTTTTAAATATTTTTTAAAGTATTTGGGGTTAAGTAACTTGCTCAGGGTTACACGGCCAGTTATTTTTGTGTGGGTGTTAAGTCTGAGGCCAGAACCCATCCCAGGTCCTCCCAATTCCGAGGCCGGTGCTCTTTACTCATTGCGCTACCTAGCTTCCCCTCCAGCTCCTTTTACAGATGAGGAATTGAGGCAAGCAGGGTTAAGTGACTTACCTAGGGTCACACTGCTAGTAAGTCTCTGAGGCTGTATTTGAATTTAGGAAGATGAGTCTTTTTGACTCCAGGCCTAGTGCTCCATCCATTGGATCACTTAGTTGCCCAGATAGGTAATACACACATATGAATGTGTGTTTCTGTCTATCTATTTATCTATCTATCTATCTATCTATCTATCTATCTATCTATCTATCTATCTATCTATCTAAAAGAATCCAAAACTTGCACTTTTAACTTCTTATACTGTCCTTAACAAGAAATAATCTGTAATCTTTTAGGCCCAGAATAAAGTGTTGGTCAGCTGCCTCTTTCCTGTTCAGAATGGTGGATGAAGGGCATTCCCGGGTGGATTCCGAATTCAGATACACGCTCTTCCCTATTGTCTATGGCATCATCTTTGTGCTGGGCACCATCTCTAATGGCTACGTGCTGTGGGTGTTCATCAGCCTCAACCCTGCCAAGAAATTAAATGAGATCAAGATCTTCATGATCAACCTGACAATGGCCGACCTGCTGTTCCTGGTTACTCTGCCCTTGTGGATCGTCTATTATTTTAACCTTGGCAACTGGATCCTCCCCGACTTCCTGTGCAACGTGGCGGGCTGTCTCTTCTTCATCAACACTTACTGTTCGGTCGCCTTTCTTGGGGTCATTACTTACAACCGCTTCCAGGCTGTGACAGACCCCATCAAAGCGGCTCAGTCGACCACGCGCCGCCGGGGTATCGTCCTGTCTGTGATCATTTGGGTGGTGATTGTGGGATGTGCCTCCTATTTCCTCTTCTTGAATTCCACCAACATTGTTTCCTTGAAGAATGGCGGAAACGTGACCCGCTGCTTTGAGCATTACGACGAGGGGAGTGTCCCTGTCCTCATCATCCATGTTATCATTGTCTTCTGTTTCTTTGTCGTATTTCTTGTGATCATGGTGTGCAATGTGATCATTATCCGGACCTTGTTGGCTCAGCCCCTCCAGCCCCAGAGCAATGCTCATGTTAGACACAAAGCCCTCTGGATGGTTTGCACCGTGATGGCCGTCTTCTTCATCTGCTTTGTGCCCCACCACATCGTCCAGTTGCCCTGGACCCTGGCAGAGCTAAAGATGGGCTTTAAGGAAAACAATCGTGTCCATCAGTGCATCAACGATGCCCACCAGGTGACTCTCTGCCTCATGAGCATCAACTGTGTCTTGGACCCCATCATCTACTGCTTCCTCACCAAGAAATTCCGAAAACACCTTTCAGAAAGGTTACAGAGCATGAAAGGAAGTCGGAAATGCTCCCGAGCCACAACTGACACGGGTGTAGAAGTGGCCATGCCCCTCAACAGCTACCCCATCAATCCCCTGAACAATTAGGCTGTGGCTCCTCTGACCCAGAGTCAAGAACCGTTGACCTGCAGGGGTTATGCTGGGATCCAGAAAGGAAAGCACTCCGCTTGATCCCGGACAGTACCTCTGCCTTCTTTCTTTGGACAACTACAGGTTAAGTCTGAGTGGAGGTGAGACAACTTCTGCAAATCAGGCTGGGTAGATCTAAAGCTTGCCTGAACAGGCTGTTCCCTCTTCTCTTAGAAAAATACACCTGCTCTTAGGAAATCCTACTCTCCTCAGCTTCCAGGATTATGTTAGATAATCTGCATGCACTAGTGTGGTGGTTCCCACTTAGTGGATTGCAAATCCTTTGGGGGTTCAGCCTGATGGTGCTAAATAAAGTGTCAGACCTAAAGTCAGGAAGACCTGAGTTCAAATTTGACCTCAGACACTTACTGACTGTGTGATCCTGGGCAAGTCACTTCACCCTGTCTGCCTCAGTTTCCTCATCTGTAAAATGAGCTGGAGAAGGAAACAGCAAACCACTCCAATATTTTTTTTTTAGAAAACCCCAAGTGGGGTCACAAAGAGTCAGACACACACACAATAAAAGAGTCAGACACAACTGAACAATAACAACAAAAAATCTAGTAAATAACTGCAGGACAGTATAATTAGTAAATAAAATTACTGTAGGGATTCATAGCACATTATGTTTTGTGTTTATGGAGCAAAAGATATTAGAAACCACTGGTGTAGGGAAAATAACACTGAATTTGGTGCCGCAGGACCAAGGTTCAGATCCTGGCTCTTCTACTGGTGGTCTTCACGATTCTGGGCAAGTCCATTAACCTCTCTAGGTCTTAGTTTTCTCCTGTGGAAAATGAGGGAATCAGACAATATGACCTCTGAACTACCAAATCTGTGTCTCTATGACTCCCATTCTGTGAGATGATGCCAGAGTCAAGGCAGGACCCAGAACCCCAGTCTTCTGATTCCTCCCCCTCCCCCCAGTTCAATGACTAGATTACCGCCTGAGGAGTCAACATCTCAGTGGAAGTATCCCATAATTCTCTAGGTGACAACTCCCATAAAAGATCATTCTATGAAAAGCTAATTTGAACTGTTGGATAGAGCCCACAGAACAAAAGGAGGGATTGAGGATCACCCCCAGTTGAAATTTTCCTGTTGGTGATGGGGAAGATGATAAATTGACTTCTTTATGCAGCCCTCATTGGAGGCCTGAACCACATTTCTCATGGGGAGGGATCGGGGGCTGCCACTCAACCTATCCAGTTAACAAACTCTGATGAGGAAAAGAATTGTACCAGATGAACTCTATGGTGATAAAAATAATAGATTTGGAGAGCTCTGTGAGCATGTAAGCCCATCAAGCCAAGCACAGTTTCCTGAAGGTAGAAGTCTACTACCAATTGTTGAGAATTTATCAGGTGTATAATGGGAAGAATAATGGACTTGGACTTCAGCTTCATTCATGTTCCAGTCTCATCTTTAATTTTTTGTGTGCAACTTTGGGCAAATCACTTAACCTTTGTTTCCTCTTCTGTAAATGCAGATAATAATATTTGCCCTGTCTACCTCGAAGAGTTGGGTAGGTTTTTTTGTTTGTTTGTTTGGTTTTTGAGCATCAGATTGAAGTGAGACATCTGTGAAAGCATTTGTAAATCATAAAGCCCAATGGAAACATACTTGGATGCTTCTGGACTTCCAAAGATCTGTGATTTTATCTGCTTGGTGATTCCCTCTCTCACAGTCTGCAATCCCTTCCATGCTTGTATGGACAATTTCATGAGTCACTGTGGCCTCAAAAGTTCAATATCTGGTGCCCAGCATTCTGGTAATGTGCCTTTCCAACCTTAGCCAGGCTAGTTTTGGTTCGACAGATGCATAATCAGGCCATCAAGAGTCTACACTCTCAAAGCCTTTTCAGTTTGGTATGACCAGCCAGTGCTTAAGGAAACAGGTTCACCTTCATGCCACAATAAGGTCTCAGAGGGGGATAGACATGTAAAGCATCAAAGGAATAAATTGACCCCTAGGCATACTCTTGAGGTGAGAGACATTGACTCCTTCCCACATGCTGAAGTGGAGGCCTTTTCAGAGTCCTTATTTAAAGAGCAATCATGGCAGAAAGGGTACAGAAATGGCACCTGGGGACTGAAAATCCATCCTTCTATTCCACTGGGATGAATTGACCCTTCAAAGCCCACACATAAAAGTTTAGTTCAAAACAAATGGATAGCTGCAGCCTCAGCTAGGCCTTAAACCATGCCTGTGGTGTGTGCATATGCATGTGTTTGTGTTGTGCACGCATGCATGAGTGTGTGTGTGTGTGTGTGTGTGATACCTTCCTGTTAGGGGACAACTTCTGAAGCCATTCCTCCAAAGTGTGGCTTCCTATCTACCTCATTGCCTGCAACCACGTCCAGACACTAAACACTGTGTGGTTTTGGGGGCGGGGAAGTAGGATGGACACTCCACTCTTGAATTCAGTTGGCAGATGTATACAGATAAAAACCAAATTAAATTTCCCCAAATAAATGTAGGGGAAAGAGCACTGGGTTTAGAGCCAAAAGACCTGGTTCTAGATCTAAGGCTGGACTTAAACCTTAGGAAAGGAAATGGATCCCCAGTCAGGAGAAATGACTTGCCCATGGTCACATAGGAACTAAGCAGCAGAACTAGAATTCTAACCCAGGTCTTTTTGTTCTAAAACTCAAGCTTTTTCCACTTTGTCACACTTTCTCTTTGGATCCCAGCTCCAATTCTGTCTATATAACCTTGGGCAAATTTACCCCTCTGGGCCTTGTTTGCCTCATCTATAAAAATGAAGCAGTTAGATTATATGATTCTTATTAGGCCTATTAGCTACAAAAACCCTTGGTAACAGTTACATAAACTTAGATTAGATGGTCATTGACATCCCTTCCAACTCTTAAATTCCATGCTCTTTCTGCTTTATGAGCCAGAGATGCAAAGGGGACTTTTGGCAGGGACATACCAGTAAATGTTTAACAATAGACTCTTTGGAAGAAAGATCTATACTCCACACACTTTTAAGTGTAGTATGTCTTATTAACATTTCTGTCTTCACTTTCTTAAGCTGAAACAATAAACAAAACAATAAATCAAACTCTGATTTCTGACTTATTAATGCTCTCATGGAAATGTAACAGCCTGCCAGTCAACCCATTAGAGCTGGTTCCAGCACAGCCTCTGGGAAGCCTTGGGTCAGAATCAATCAGTCAACAAGTATTTAAGAATCTCCAGTGTACCAGGCACCATTCTGCTCTGTGGGGACACGGATACAAAGGATAGAACAATCCCTCTTCTGAAGGGCCTCACATTTTAAGCCCTGAGAAGGCAGGGCATATAAAGAGAGCACTGGACTTGAAGGCCTGAGTTTGAAGTCTGCCTGTGACATCCACTAGCTGTGTAATCCTGGGAAAGATGCTCTGCTTCTTTGAGACTCTTCTAAAATAAAAACATTGCACTTGATGGCCTCTGGAAGGTTCCTTCCAGCTCTGAATTTATAACCCTATACTGTGGGCTCATGTGCCTAGGTAGGGCAGAGCTGGTCAGGGGCAAGGAGAGGAGACTGGGAGGAAGACTCCGGGTCCCCTACATGGCTGGCCGGATCCATGTAGAAAATGGGTTGCCTACTGGAGTTCCAGAGGTTTGTGACCATCCTTAATATTGCTGCTACTTTGAACCCTGCTTCTTTGCCCTGTGTCATATAAGCATTGGATGTTAAATAAATATATTTTTGATAAGCAAAACCAGATCCACTTTTTCTTTATGGATACTTCTCCATCCAAGAAGGAGGAGTTTAGCTGTGGGCTTGGGCTGACCAGCTGACACAGTCTGGAGATTTGGAGACTGACTGAAACAGATCTAAAGTTAATGATGATTAAGGTGGGGAGGGGGGAGAGGGGGAGGTCTTCTCTAGGAAAGCCCCTGAGACCTTATTCCCTCAGTTGATTAGCTACTTCCCTACTCCCACTCCTATATGTGTGTATAAGTGTGTGTGTAGGTGTAAAGATGTGGATGTGGTGCTGGAGTGGAATTGAACAGAACAATTGTCTGTTTGGGGTGTCAGAAGAATCCCCATTTTGTATCTGACCCTTCTGAAGTCACCAGAGATCCTTGGAATTCATAGAGGCCACGGGGTGGTGGTGGTGGGGGGGAATGGGAATCTGTATCAGCCAAACTCTCAGCAAAGCACAAATGTCTACTTGGAAGAGAGTTAACTCCATCTCCTATAAGAGAACAATGCCTTTTGCCCTTGATCTGCTCAGGGACAGAGTTCCTTTGGGATCCGAGTCATTCACTAGCCTTACAAGTCATACCCAGGTTTAGGCTTTAACTTGCTTTTCATCTAGATTATGGCTATAGCCTCCTAAATGGGTTTTCCTGCCTCTCATGGACTATCCCTTCCAATTCCAGTCTATACAAGCCCCAGATTAATCATTTTATTGCATAGGTCTGATCTCACCACTTTATTCCTCAGAAATCTTCTCTGTTCCTCTTCTCCTCCCATCCCCCATTTTTCTCACAAGGTGGTACCACCCTGTTTCCAGTCTTATCTCAGAGGATTCTCCTTAACCTGTTTTTTGCTCCAGTCAAACTGAATTATTCATTTGTCCTATGATTTCCTGTCTCTGCGATTTTGCTCATTTAGCTAGAGGGCCCGATTCCATATCTCTGCCAGTTGACAGCTTAGTCAATTTTCAAGGCCTAACTTGTCAGTCAGTATCCATGAGAATGAGGCATGGTGGGGCACAGGGGCAAGGGAACAACAAGCGATTACTATACACCAGGCACTTCGTTAATTGCTGGGGAAATGGATCAAAGCAAAAAGAGTGACAGTTCCCGCCCTCACAGAGCTTGCAACACACCAAAGAGTATGGAAAAGGGGGCCATGGGAGGTAGGGGCTGGGAACTGAGTGGAAGTCCAGAAAAGTCAGATGCTCAGCCTCAAGTGGAATGAAGATTGGCCAGGCTGGGCCCCTCTCCAAGATGGTGGGAAGAACTCAGCAGAGAGAAAAAGGGGTGGTTTGATGGAAGGAAGATCCAGAGTGAGATAGCAACCCAGGCACCATGGCAAAGTCAAGGAAAATCAGAAGCCAAAGGACAGAGGCAGAATTGCTCAGGCAGGAGAGCTGGCCAAGTGACATTATAACAATTTATATTTCTGTAACTCTAGTGTTGGCAAAGAATCTTACATATGTTATCTCACTGGATCCTTACAATAATCACCTCCATTTTGCAGATGAAGAAACTCAGGCAAACAGAGTTTAAGTGACTTGCCCAGGGTCCCACAGTTAAGTAAGAATCTGAAGTCAGGTTCAAATCCAGGTCTTCCTAACTGAAAGTTTGTAGTTTTATCTTCAATGCCAGGCTGCCTCCTTATATAAATTTACCTATATTATAATAACAGTGGCCGACATTTATACAGCATATTATGTATTATTTCATCTGAGTCTCACTACAACCTTTGTAAGGGGTCTCATATGCTACAAGGCACTGTTGGAATGGACAAAGTACTGAATTTAGAGAGGCAGGATGACCCAAGTTCTAATCCCATCTCAGAATAGCAACTGTTTCTGTTTGTGGTCAGAAACTCTGAGGATCTTCCCCTCCCAGACTGATATCTTTCTGGTGATAGATTGAGTTATCTTTTGTCTCAATTCTTATCCAGACCTCAGTCGTTGAATGGGCATGGCCTCAGACAAACTGAGAGCTGGGAAAGACCTTATTTTAGAAAGGTCAGTGTCACCCAATGCATCCTGGGCCAGGGCCAGTTGTCTTGACCTTTGTCTTTCCACCAGACTTTATGATTCTGGAGGAGACAGTGAGACTTATGGCTTTTCGTAGCTCTGTCCCCCTCATGTTCAATTCCCATGCAAGTCAAGACATCCCTCTTGTGTTGTCACTGATCCTCTTCTAGAATGAAGGACAAACAACAACAACCTAGTACTTGTTCGACCCTGGCAAGTCACTTAATATCTTCTCCAGCCTCAGTTACCTCATCTTTAAAATAGGGATAATAGTAATCCTAGTACTTAGGTCACAAGGAGAGAGGACATGTAAATCATTTTAGACATTTTAAAACACTATGTAAATGTCAGTTTTCATTATTATACCTTCTTTCTTTCCTAGAATTATTAGGTACTGTTGTGGGAGATGACAACAGGAGTCACCAGCTCCTCCCTCAGATTTATGAGTTTCAGTCCAGAATAACCAAGGCAAGAGCAGGGAAGCTGGGCCCAACTGAATTAACATCATATTCCTTGATAAATAGCCTTTCCCTGAATAAATGTCATTGGAGAGAACACTGGTAGAAAGATAGATTGCACTTCCACACTTCTCCAAGATTGGATTGAGAGTGGTAGGTAGGTCTAACAACCTTCCAACAATTCCCCTAAAGGAGCAGAGTTCAATTCCAAGTTCACCTGGAGGGAGATGCCACAAGGTATCAAAATCTAGAGAAAGTCCCAGAGAAGTATAATAGGTCAGCTTCTACACTTTCTTGTCATATCAAAATGGAGGCATGAATTTAAGGATCTTGCTCCCTGAAGTTTTTTCCCATACACAAGGTCTCTGGGACACCTCACCCCTTTCCCAACAAGCAAAAAGGTTAATCAGACTTGTCTCATCCCAGAAGTCTCGTAGGGGAAGCTGGGTGGCACCATGGATAGTGCACTGGCCTTAGACTTAGGAAGACCTGAGTTCAAATTTGGCCTTAGTTACTAGCTGTGTGATGCTGGGCAAGTCACTTAACCCTGATTGCTTCCGCTACCCCCCCCCCCCCAAAAAGAGCATACTTGGCAGTGAGAGAAGGGAAACAGATCAATTAACTAACAAACATTTATTAAGTACCTACTATATGCTTCAGCTATCAGTGATGGATTAAGATGCCTCAGCTCATATGTGTCACAGATACTTACCTGGGATTTGGGATCTACTATTTGACCATCCTCATCTCCAAGGGGGAGAATCTGCTTTCTGCCATTGTGGGGGGAAAAGGGCCATAGTTTTGTGCTTTTTTCCTCTTATGTCTATTCTTAAGAGGAATTGGGTTTGAAGTATATCTATCTTCCACAGCTTCTAGGGGTACAACAAGGGTTTCAGTACAAATGCTACTTTCCTCAACCACCATCAGGGGAAAAGTAATAACTATCTTACTATCACCAGCTTAGCTGCCTCTCACTAAACACGGCTTACACAAAAGACCATCACAAATAGTTATTACACTGCTTCATAGAAGTAAGTAGTAAATAGAAATCTGGGACATTACAGTTATTCCTTCCACATTGAGACTTTCCCCAATTCAGTTTTAGTATATCTTGGATTAGCATAAGAAATTAAATGGGGGCGGCTAGGTGGCACAGTGAATTGAGCACCATCCTTGGAGTCAGGAGGACCTGAGTTCAAATCTGGCCTCAGACACTTAAGATAAAAACTAGCCATGTGACCTTGGGCAAGTCACTTAACCTTAATTGCCCTCCAAAAAGCAAAAAGAAATTAAATGGGACTTTTTTGGTGGTTTTGCAGAAACCACAGATGACACTCGAAGGTCAGAAGACAACACAAAGTTTAGAAACTCAGAAATGCACAAAATAGATGTATAGTTTTATATAATAACCCAAGTTTTTTAATAAGGTACTGTGAACAACCCAAAAAAGAAAAATTTAAAAAAATTCAGACTTCTCTGATATGAAGGGATGGCCAAAAATTTTTACATGGATTTTTCAGATTGTGGGGGAGCCATGCTGTGTCTCCAATTCCCATGATGTGGAAGGCATAGCTGGATAAAAATTAGACTAGGCAAAATAGTACATGAGAATAGATGAACTTTTTAGCAGTGAGATAAAACTCATCTCCAAAGAAGAAAGAACAATCTCACAAGGGGGTATTTGTTCTCTCAGGTTGCAAGCACTAGAAGTCAAGAGAAATGTTGGGGAGCAGATCCCCACACATCTGTGGCTCCAGGGAGATCTGTTTACATTTAAAAGTCTTTAAGTGCTTCTCTTCTCTCAGCCACCTCTCAGAGTCTTCTTGGTATTGTGTTTGTCCTTTGTTCCAGAAAAGGACCAATGACATTAAGAGAGAGATGTCTCGACTTGCAAATGATTGGATTTAAATTAGGCAGGGCTGTTCAAAAGTTATCAGCTTCACTCTCTTCAAGAGTCATTGGAGGCCAGTGGCAAGACATAGGTCAGAATGGCTGGCAATGACCCAGGATGCAGTGGGAGACTTTTTAAGCTAAGGTCTTTCCCAGGTCTGTTTGAGGCAACACCCATTTAGTAGTTTAAGGCTAGATAAGAATTGAGTCAAAAGATGACCTACTTTACCTTCACAAAAGAATCAAGAAGGAAAGGGAAGACCCTTAGAGTTTTTCTAATTATCTCCAGATATTCCTTCTCCATTGATAGAGCTATGTAGCATCTTACAGCTCATGAAATCTGCCTTTTTCTGGGCATGGTTTCTGCTTCAGACTTCAGCAGAATTTGAGTTACACTTAACTTCTCCCTGCTAATGTTTTTTTCCCTATTCTGTTTTAATTAAATACTTTGTTATTTGATTTATGATTCCTACCTGATCTGCTGGTTAAGAATACACCGGATGTGGCCAAATAACTTCCACCCTGAACCCAAGTAGCCTTGATGCTGGAGTTGAGTAGGATACTTATCCTACTCAGTAAAGTAGGACAGAATGAAAGAGAACTCTTCACATGTTGTTCAGTCATTTCATTTGTGTCAACTCTTCATGACCCCATTTGGGGTTTTCTTGGCAAAGATACTGGAGTGGTTTGCCATTTCCTTCTCCAGCTTATTTGACAGATGAGGAAACTGAGGCAAACAGGGTTAAGTGACTTGCACAGGGTCACACAGCTAGTAAGTATCTGAGGTCAGATTTGAACTCAGGAAGATGAGTCTTCCTGACTCCAAGTCTGGCACTCTATCCACTGTACCACCTAATTGTAATAGACCTTTAAGAAATATAGTGTGTTGGGGGAAGCTAGGTGGTCCAGTGAATAGAGTACTAGCCCCAAAAGGAGGGCCTGAGTTCAAACCCAGTCTCAGATACTTGACACTTAACTAGTTGTGTGACCTTGGGCAAGTCACTTAACCCCAATTGCCTTGCCTTCTCCCCCTCCAAAAAAAAAATAAAAAAAAAAGAAATATAGTGTGTGGTAGGTCCTTAATATATGTAGACATATGTACATACATTTTATATGCTTGACTAGAAATATGTACATACATTTTATATGCTATTCACATCCAGATATTATATAGATAGATAGGTAGATAGATAGATAGATATAGATAGTTATAGGGTGCCTCAAAAGTCTTTAAAGTAGTAAAGCTTAAAACTGGTCTAAGACTTTTGGAACACTATATATATCCATATTTACACATAAAAACATATACATACACCAACATATTACATATACATATACATCTACATCTACATACCCACATCTACATACATACTCCTAGACATAATAGAGTAGAGCTTGGACTGGCCAGCTTTAAGTGCAGTGACTGGTAATAAATTGGGGGTCCCTTATTGTCCCCAAAGGAAAAGCTTGTCCTTATTTTTCTTGGTCCCAGTTATTGCTGTTCCACACTGGAACTACCCACCCCCTACAAGAACTTGTGGAGACAGCATCTGTTACAAGTAAGTCTGTTCCCCTGAAAGGGGCATTATGGTATGCTTGTACTCCCTGCTATGTGTTTCTCCCAGTAGAATGGGAATTTATTCATAGCAGGGACTGTTTTATCTTTGAAGGCAGCTAGTTGGCTCAGTGAATGGAGCATGGGACCTGAGGTCAGGAAGATCTGAGTTCAAATCCAGCTTTCAGACATTTACTAGCTCTATGACTCTGGGCAAGTCACTTCACCTCTGTTTGTCTCAATTTTTTTTATCTGAAAGATGGGAATAATAATAGCATTTACCTCCCAGGGTTGTTGTGAGGATAAAATGAGGTGATATTTATAAAGCTGTTAGCACAGTGCCTGGCACATAGTGGGCTCTATTTAAATGCTAGCTAGTTATTATCTTAGTATGCCCAGAACCTAGCAGAGTGATGGATACACAGTAGGTACTTAATAAACGCTTATTGAATTTAATTATCTTGGAGGAGGTAAAAAAAGGTGGCTTTTAATTTTTCTTTCTTTTTTTTCCTGGAAGCAATTAGGGTTAAGTGACTTGCCCAGGGTCACACAGATAGTAGGTATCTGAGGCCAGATTTGAACTTAGGTCCTATTGACTCCAGGGCTGGTATCGTCTTTTAATTTTTAGCAGAAATACTTTAAATATAAAACATAGATCATATACCCTCAGGAATAGTTCTGAATGTTGCCTAGTTTTGAATCTTGGCAAGCTGGTCCTGTGGTAAGAGTGGCCCTGAGCCAGTCTCTTAGAGCAGGAAGGACCTGATGTCTAGGTGGAAGTTACACAGAGCAAATATAGCCTGGGTATAAGGAAACCTATTCTGGTAATCAGTGCTTCCCAGATGTGGAATGGACTCCCTTGGGAGAGAGCCTAAATGACGCTCGTCGCTTTCTTTTTGGTTGTTGCCATTGTTGCTGTTTGTCCTTCATTAATGAAGAGGACCATTATTTTTGGCGTGAGTGCTCTCAGCTCTGGAAGAGGACAGGCTCTTGTCCTGTCACAGACCTCAGTCCTAAGGGCTGATCAACAGCTCTCAACTTCCCACCACCCTAAGGCACAGGACTTGAGATAACTTGTCAGGTTCTGCAATCTCAAATTGACAGCATTTTGGTTCCTGTTTTTAAAACAAAGCATTCTGAAGATATTTCAAAACTCACTTCATTTATGAATGACCTCTCATATCTAGACATTCTTTATATTCCAAAGATCTGTGGTTTCATCGATGTAGACGGCAACCTGTGATGTGTTAAATGACTACTGAAACCCAAGGCAGTCACCCTAGTGGCAACCTGATCATGAGACCCGCTGGTCTTTGGACACATAATAAATGGTTATTGACTTGATTTGACTCCATCCTTGGAAGGCTTTTCAGCTTGGTAGGACCTGCCAGAGTGTGTAGATGACTGGCGTAGCCTTCCTGAGCCCATCTAGATACTTTTTTTGGTCTATACCTAGGATTCCACTGGTTTAAGGAATTCCCAGTGTGGAAACTTTCTGCACAGATGAAGATCAGCAACTCCTTTGTAAGTTATCTCTTAGAGAGGTGCACAGGGAAATTTAAGGGACTTGTTTATGGATTCCAGAGCTAATATGCATCAGAGAAAGGACCTGAACCCAGGTCATGGGATAATAGATAGCAACTCTCCATCTCCCATCTCCAGACCTTTGCACTGTCTGTCCTCCATGTCTGGAGTACATTGCTTCCTTACCCCTCATGGAATTCCTCTTTTCCAAAAAAGCAGCCTACAATCTCTTTCTACAGGAGGCCTTTCTTGATCCCACTAACATCTAGTTCCCTCTCAATTTCATATTTATTGTTGTGCAGTCATTTTCATTCATGTCATTTTGTGACCCCATTTGGGGTTTTCTTGGCAGAGAAATACTTTAAATATAAAAGTGGTTTGCCATTTACTTCTCCAGTTCATTTGACAGATGGGGAAATGGAGGCAAACAGGGTTAAGTGACTTGCACAGGGTCACACAGCTACTAAGTGTCTGAGACCAGATTTGAACTTAGGTCCTCCTGACTTCTGGCCTGGAACTCTATTTACTGCACCACCTAGCTGCCCCTCTATTTCATGTTAGCCTCATTATATTTACCCTGTGTATACTTATAACAGAGGAATTTGTTATATTGAATAGAGAGCTGATCTTGAAGCCAAGAAGACCTGTATTCAAGTCATGTATCTGATGCATACTAGATGTGTGACCTTGGTCAAGTCACTTAAACTCTCAGTGGTCTTAGACTACAAGATACAGAGCAATTACCAAGCTACATCAGTTCAGTACATTTCCTTAACTAGGGAATTCTTCTCATAAATGAAATCACAGGTCCAGTATCTATTCCTATATATTTGTATATATACTAGTCTCCCATTAATTAGAATGTAAGCTTCTTGAGAGTAAGGATTGTATCATTCGTTGTGCCTTTATCCCCAGTGTATGGCCCATGGTAGACATTTAAGAAATATTCATTGACTTAAAAAAGGGGGGGGGATTTGATGTATCCATTAAGTGCCTGCCTTCAAGAAACTTCTATTCTATTATGAGGATATAGCATATAAACAAGGAAGTAAACCCTACGTCTGTATACCACATAGTTTCAATAATGAGAGAACTGGGGGTGGGGGGATCAGGACCAGCGGAATATAAGAGGTGGCATTTGTTGTTTGTCCTTCCTTCTCAAAGTGGACCATGACATCAGGAAAGTGATGCCATGACTTTCAAGTGAATTGGATTTAAGTGAGGGAGGACTGTGCAAGGTCACCAGCCTCACTTTCTGGAGCCATCTGGGTCCAGTGGCCAGATATAGATCAGGAAGACTTAAACCCAAATTACTCTGGCTCTCAGTGATTGGCCAACAATAGGTCCCAGGCCAAGCATGATTTGGTTATTGTTTGGACCCTGATTGGTGGCATTTGAGCTATGTGTTGAAGGGATATATGGATTCTATGAAGTGGAGGTGAAAAGGGAAAACACTCCTGGTATCGGGAAACACTTTGGCAAAGGTTCAGAGACAGGGGATGGGATGTCACATATGGGTTGGTCTGACATGATTTGCCCTTTATGAACCCATGCTGGTCCATGGCAATCATCATTTCCTTTTCCAAATTCTCATAAATGATAGCAAAGGATAAGACCAGAGATTAAATAACTCCCAAAGGGCAAGGATTGGGTCCTCCTCATTTCCTTTCTTTTAATTACCTCAGTTCCTAAAAGATATTTGTTATGTTTGTTGAAGAATAACTGCCAGCCTGGTAACTCCCTTCCCTTTTCTCTCATTAGCTCAAGGAGAATCTATGTTCCAATGGGTATGACCTCAAAGAAACTACCCACACCAGCACTCATCTGATTAGAAATCTGCGGATAAATAGGGCTGCCAGCAATCTGGAATGGAATGCCCTTGTTCCACCCCAACCCAAACCATTAGCTTGCTTTTTCTTTTAACTTGATATGTGTCTGCCAACTATCTTTTTTTTTTACAGCATTTTATTATTTATTATTCTTATTTCTATTTACATCACAATCATTTTTCTTTATGCTGTATTGCCCTCCAACCTCCCCTGTATGTAAACCAATCAGTCAAAACAGACAGACACCATCATCAATCAGCAAACATTTATGAAGTGTTTACTTGATAGGTATGCTTAGTGGGTCAAGAGTTGGATTTGGATTTAGGAAGACCTGAGTGTGAATGCTATCTCATATACTTTCTAGATGGGAAATCCTAGCTGTTGTTCAGTTGTTTTTTAGTCATGTCTGATTCTCCGTGACCCCACTTGGGGTTTTCTTGGCAGAGATACTGAAATGGTTTGCCATTTCCTATTCCAGCTTATTTTACAGAGGAGGAAACTAAGGCCAACAAAGTTAAGTGCCTTGTCCGGGGTCACACAGCTAGTAAATATTTAAGGTTGGATTTGAACTCGGGTTTTCTTGACTGTAGGCCCAGCTCTCTATCCACTGTTTCATCTAGCTGCCTGGGTAATCCTAGACAATTTACATAATCTTTCCAAGCCTTAGCTTTCTCATCTCTAAAATGAGGTTAATAATAACTCCTATCTCATTGGTTTGTCATGAAGATCAACTAAGACAATGTAGCTAAAGTGCTTCACAAATCTCAAAGTGCTATACAAATGCTGTCTATCACTATTATCATTCGCCTGATTTTCCCTAATTGCTAGTGCTTCCCCTCTATTCATAATCTCCAATTTATTGCATAGATAGCTTATTTGTACATAGTAGTTGGCACCTTATCTCTCCCATTAGACTTTGAGCTTCTCAAGAGCCAGGACTGTCTTTTGCCTTTCTTTGTAACTTAGCGCTTAGCACAGCGCCCAGTACATAGCAGGCACTGAATACATGTTTATTGACTAATGGGTGTTGTGATGAGTTTGTCACTGAGGAGACAAAGAAAGGCAAAAACACAGTCTCTGTCCTCAAGGAGTTCCATGTAGTAGCCGTGTATGTCTGCTTCAGCTACATTTGGCATCCATAGTTATCTGACCTCAAGATTCAATGTTGGCTGTTGCCTTTATTTTGTCCTCAGGGGCCTTTTCATGTTGTTTTTGTTTCTATTATTGTGGTCATTGTGTAAGTCATTCTGGTCCTGCTTACTTTGCTTTGCATCAGTTCATACAAGTCTTCCCAAGTCTCTCTGACTTGAAATTTATCATTTCTTAGGGCCCAGTAGTCTGCTATTCATATGTGATACTTTGTTAAATCATGCCTCAATGGATGGGCACTTTGTTTCCTGATCTTTGCTACCCTCAAAAGTTACTATGTCTATTTTGATACATGTGGGAGATTTCTTTTTGACTTTGAGCTCTTATGGTATATATGCTACTGGGAGAGGATTTGCTAGATCAAAGGGTGTGAATAGCTTAGTCATTTTTCTCATACTTTTCCACATTGTTTTCTAGAATGGTCAGCTCCACCAGCAATGTATTAGTTTACCTGATCTGCCTGACCCACAGCCCATCTAGCACTATTTCCATTTTTTTTTATCTTTGAGAATTTGCTAGGTATGACGTGAAGTATCAAAGTTGTTTTAATTTGCATTTCTCTTATAATTATTTATTATGAACATTTTTTCTACAAGGTTAATTAATGATAGTTTACACTTCCTCTAAAAACTATTCTTATCTTTTGCCCTCTTATATGCAGTAGACATGTTATCTTTCTCCCATGGTCCTAGTAGCTCTAGATGTTGTCTTTGACATTATTGATTTTGGACTACATGGTCATTATGTTGCTGTAGCTTCCTTCAAAATATGCTGAATCTAAATGTAGATACTTAAAACTCTCTACTACTCAGAAAACCAGTTAAGTATTTACAAAGAAAGAAAAAAAAGTCCCTTGTCTCAAGGAATGTATGCTCTAATGGGGTAGACATAAATAGAGAAGTACACATGCACACATACAACACACACACACACATACACACACAAATATACAATGTATATGAAGGTCATTTGAAAGGGAAAGGGAGGGACCAGAAAGGGCCTCTTGCAGAAAGTGGGCTTTGAGCTGAATCTTGAGAAAGCTAGGGAAAATAGGAGGCAGAGGTGACAAGGGAGAGCATTCCAGGCACACAGACCTCCAAAATTACTAAATTGTGCATATTCTTTCACCTAGTGGCATCATTAGGAGGTGTATACCCCCAAAGAAATCAAGAAATCTATGGGCAGCTAGGTGGTGCAGTGAATAAAGCACTGGCCCTGGAGTCAGGAGGACTTGAGTTAAAATCTGAACTCAGACACTTAACACTCACTAGCCGTGTGACCTTGGGCAAGTCACTTAATTCTAACTGCCCTGACTTTTCCCCTCCAAAAAGAAAGAAAGAAATCAAGGAATCCATATGTACAAAAATATTTATAGCAGCTCTTCTTGTAATAGTGAAGAACTGGAAACTTAAGGGGTGCCCATCATTTGGGAAAGAGCTGAACAAGCTTTGGTATATGAATGAAATAGATCATCATTGTGCTATGAGAAATGATGAAGAAATTATGAATTTCAGAGAAACCTTGGAAGACTTGTATGAACTGAAGCATAGAAATGAGCAGAAGCAGGAGAACAATTTATAAGAAAAATAATAGCTCTGTAAAGACAAACAACTTTGAAAGACTGAAGAATTCTGATCAATACAAGGACCAAATACAGTTTCAGAGTATTCATGATGAAACATGCTGTCCACCTCCAGATAGAGAGATGATGGGCTCAAAGTACAGACTGAATTATATATTGTTGAGTTATAGCTAATGCAGGGATTTATTTCTCTTGAAATATATTACATATTTGTTAGGATGCTTTATTTTTCTTTTTCAATGGGGCATTTGGGAGGTGGGAGGGAGAGAAGGTAGATTTGTATTAATTAGAAAAGAAAAGGGAGGAGCGCTGGCAACGAGACTTTTTTTCTTTTCTGGGCTTGCGACCAGGGAGCAGCCATGAGCAGCAAAGTCTCTCGGGACACACTCTACGAAGCCGTGCGGGAGGTCCTGCACGGGACCCAGCGCAAACGGAGAAAGTTTTTGGAAACTGTGGAGCTGCAGATCAGCCTGAAGAACTATGACCCCCAAAAGGACAAACGTTTCTCTGGCACTGTCAGGCTCAAATCCACACCCCGACCTAAATTTTCTGTGTGTGTACTGGGAGACCAGCAGCATTGTGATGAAGCCAAGGCTGTAGAAATCCCCCACATGGACATCGAGGCCCTGAAGAAGTTGAAGAACAAGAAATTGGTCAAGAAACTGGCTAAAAAGTATGATGCCTTTTTGGCCTCTGAGTCCTTGATCAAGCAAATTCCTCGAATCCTGGGGCCTGGTCTGAACAAAGCCAGCAAGTTTCCATCTCTGCTCACCCACAATGAGAATATGGTGGCAAAGGTTGATGAGGTTAAATCTACCATCGAGTTCCAGATGAAGAAGGTGCTGTGTCTGGCGGTGGCTGTTGGCAATGTGAAGATGACAGACGATGAGCCTGTCTACGACATCCATTTGGCTGTCAATTTCCTGGTTTCTCTGCTGAAGAAAAACTGGCAAAATGTGAGGGCATTGTATATCAAGAGCACCATGGGCAAGCCCCAGAGGCTGTATTAAATCAACATGGTGTCAATAAATGGCAGAAGCTGCTAATAAAAAAAAAAAAAAAGGAAAAAAAAGAAAAGGGATACAGGACTGGTCATGTCAGTAGAATGTTGGACTGCAAATGGCCCTCCTGACTTAGAGCAGGGAACCCACAGGACTGGAGGTGGATAACCTAAATAGAGGGAATACCACATGAATAGCCCATGTTCTGGCTGCTTGGCTAAAAGTTGAAACAGCCTGAAATCTTCTATTTTTATATTTGGCACTTTTGGTAGTCCCATGTCCATCCCCACTATGTCCATTGATGGGAGACACTTCTGAGCATGTGACTGTTTATGCTGTTGTCTGCCTGCCTGTAGAATGCATCTGCACCCCAAAAAGCAAGAGAGAAAGGTACCCAGGGTTAGGCACTAGTTCTTGGTATTTATGTTATTTGTTTGTTTTGTTTCCTAAGTTCCTATGTATGGTTTGTAGTATGATGTGTGAATAATGGTGACCAAACCCCCATCCCCTTTAATTTCTCATGATACTACAAACCATACCAAAAAAACCCCAACAAAATAACAAACCAAGGACTACTGGCTTACTCTAGGTGACCTTTCTCACAGCCTTGTTTCTTGTTCAGCTAGAAAATTAATGTCTTATTAGATGGGGTAGTCTGACAGCTGGAAAATGACTGAGGCAGACAGAGTTATACATATGGCAGCATAGGGCAGCTAGGTGGTTCAGTGGGTAGAGCGCCAGCCCTGGAGGTAGGAGAGCTCATCCTTGTGAATTCAAATCTGGACTCAGACAGTACCCTTGGAAAATTACTTAACCCTCTTTACCTCAGTTTCCTCATTTGTAAAATGAGCTGGAGAAGGAAATGGCAAACCACTCCAGATCTTTGAAAATCAGTATTAAGAAAAACCAGTATCAAGAAAATCCCAAATGGGGTCACAGACACTTGTTCATGACTGAACAACAAAAAAATGGGGTTTTGTCCCAGGTCACAAAATTTCAAGGGCCCAGAAAACATCTGACTGGATGTGATGAAATGGTGGGACCTAGACCCCTAAAAGAAAGACCATGTCTCTGGAAGCATCCCAGAATCCCAGTGAGGCCCCCCTTGTTACAAGCACTTACAGAGTTGACCCTATAATTCTTCAGTTAAAGGCTATCAGCATAGGCAGAGGGGGTGCCTGCCCAAGGACCATGCTCTGGCAACCTTTCTGTCTTGTTCCTTCAACAAAGCTTTCTCTGTTGGCTCTCTGAATTTTCCCACACTTTCCTTTTACTAGCTCTTTTCCATATAAACTTTAGCATCACTTCTATCCTGTTGTGAGTTCCCTAAGGAACTTTGCCCATTTCTATTGGCATTCAGATGGAGAACCTGAGACCTAGAGGCTACACTTGAGGAACTAGAGGGTCAAATGTGGCCTTGAGGCCACAGGTTCCCCACCCCTGCAATAAACTTTGCCACTTGACTGGAGGATGGTTTGAGTGAGCAAATTCATTCCAGACCATGCAGCTTTGTACCCTGACATTTTGGGGTCCTGGCACCACAAAACCATGTCAGCACCCCTAAATTGCATGAGGTGTACTTCCTCTCCTGGAGAAAATGTCTGTTACAATGTCTTTCGCTTGGCAGAGTCATACTTTTAGCAGGGTAGAAACCTCTGTGTGACTCAGGGTGTGATTCTTTCAACTTCCCTTCCTCTCTCCCCTCCTCCCTTTTTCTAGTGAAATTCTTATCGGTGAATATGGTATAGCCAATCAAATAGAGATTCAATTCCATAGGCACTTTAACTGTCCCCGAGCTCAACTTTCTGAATAATTAACTTGACATTTCTTCCTAAGAAATCTGAATTCCCCCAGTTTCCTGTCCTGTGACAGTTTGGTCTGCTTAGAATTACCCTTCAAATAATTTCGACATAGCTTAGAAACTAACAGCACTAAAGATGAAACCCTCTGTTCCTTTCTTCCTCAATTTCCTGTTTTGTTTTTTTCAGGGGTGGGGTGGGGAGTGGGATGGGGGTGGGGGTGATGGATCCAAGATTGAGGGAGAGCTCTGTCAATTAGAGATTCCCAAATGGTGGGACTGAGGTCCTTGAATGCATATGCAGTCCTTAGAAGAGAACCAATGGGGAAGGACAGTAATTAGAAGCACGGACATATACACACACACACACACACACACAAGCTATGTGACCTTGGGCAAGTCACTTAACCCCAACTGCCCTCCCCCCGCCAAAAAAAAAAAAAAAGAAGCATGGACATAACCCTGATTACCTGTAAATAAGCAAATATAGATTCTGGAGGACACTTAGTATGGGGATTTGTTCAGTGAAGTTTGGATTCAAAGGGCCACACTTGAGGGTCACATATGGCCTTGAGGCTGTAGGCTCCCTGCTCCTGGTGTAGTGGATAGGCAGCTGGAGTGAAATCAGGAAGCCAAGACCCCTTTTCACCTCCTTCCTCTGCCACATACTGGGCTGTGTGACCCTGGGGAAGTCACCTAAGCTCTTAGGATGCCAGGCAATTCCCTAGGAGTCTAATAGTCTAAATTGTAGGAGCTGGCCTGAACTGATGTAGCCATATTCTCTGACAGGGAGTTACCTATACCAGGTTTGTTCTAAAAATACAAAACAAAACAAAAAACTTTTGTAGCCTGAACAAAGCTTAAGACTCAGACATGTAGTTTTTAAATATGTTTAGTTATTGTTGTGAATTATCAAATACAAATTCACTTACTGAATTCATAGCCAATTTTTGTTAATCTTTTCAATTGGTGGGTACTAATAATCCAATTTATACCATAGGGTGGGGAATGGGGACAGAGATCTCTTAAGTTTACTGACATTTAAGAGGGTTCCTCGTAATAAAAAAAATTTGGAGAAGCATTGAACTTAGAGGGAGGGGTACAGGCTGGGGTGGGGGAAAAGAACTCTTTCAGGGCATGCAATTGGAAGTTGTGATAAAAGTTTGTCTGGGGAGGAGAGATGGGGGTGGGGTGGAGGGTGGGAAGCATCTGGTCTGTAGACAGCCTGCAAAATAAATTCTCTCTGTAAGATTCAGTGGCTGAGCATCATAGGGTCCTGGATACAAAGATGGACTTCACAGTGGTTACTAGTACAGAGTAACCACTTCCTGTGGCAATTACTGTTGTTGGTTGGACATTTTTCAGTTGTGTCTGACTTTGAGTGACCCCATTTGGAGTTTTCTTGTCAAAGATACTGGAGTGGTTTTCCATTTCCTTCTCCAGCTCATTTTACAGATGAGGAAACTGAAGCAAACAGGGTGAAGTGAATTGCTCAGGGTCACCCAGCTAGTGTCTGAAATCAGATTTGAACTCAGGAAGGTGAGTCTTCCTGGCTTTTGTCCTGCACTATGGCACCACCTAGCTGTCTATGACTGTGCTAAGTGCTAAAAGATTGGGGGTGGGGGTGGGGACCAAGAAGTTCAGAGAACTGCTCCAATCGAACTACTACCCATGTCAGAATTTCCAAATATGTTCTTTTACAAGGCACTTTAGAGATAATTCTGTCTCATCTTTCATTATATGATGATAAAACAGGCCCAGACAGATTAAATGAGAAGAATTTGTTGAATATCCCAATAGCAGAGATGGGATATGAACCCAGGACCTCTTGATTCCAGGAGACCCCACCACCCACCCTACCAAACAGTAATCCCAGATCTATAGTATTATCACAGTAGAGATAGTAGGTAGCAGTCCTGTTCTTTTTTACAGATGAGGGAACTGAGGCAGGTGGATTCATCCAATCATATAACAAGTTATTGCTAGAGTCACAACTTGCACCCGACCCAGGATCTATATGATCACAACTACAAAACACATTTCACACAAATAAAGTCAGATCTAACTAATTGGAAAAATATCAATTGTTTGTGGCTGGGTCGAGCTAATATAATAAAAATGACAATTTTACCCAAACTAAATTATATATTTAGTGCCATACCAATCAATTTGCCAAAAAGCTACTTTATAGAGTTAGACAAAATAATAACAAAATTTATTTGGAAGAACAAATGGTCTAGAATATCAAGGGAATTAATGAAAAGAAATGCTAGGGAAGGTGGACTAGCTATACCAGATTTTAATCTGTATTATACAGCAACAGTCATCAAAACTGCTTGGTACTGGCTGAGGAGTGGATCAATGGAATAGATTGGGCACCCGAGATCCAGCAGTTAATGAGCATAGTAATCTATTGTTTGATAAACCCAAAGACCCCAGTTTTTGGGATAAGAATGCACTATTGGACAAAAACTTCTGGGAAAACTGGAATATAGTATGGTAGAAACTGGGCATAGGCCATTATCTAACACCATATACCAAAATCAAGTCTAAATGGGTGCATGATCTAGGTATAAAGGATGATACTGCAAGCAATCTGGGAAAGCAAGGAATAGTTTACCTGTCAGATTTGTGGAGAGGGGAAGACTTTAGGACCAAACAAGAATTAGAGAGCATTATAAAATGCAAAATGGATAATTTTGATTACATTAAATTGAAAAGCTTCTGTACAAACAAAGTCAATGTAACCAAGATCAAGAGGGAGGTGGGAAATTGGGAAAGAATTTTTACAACCTATGTCTCTGATAAAGGACTCATTTCTAAAATATATAGAGAATTGAGTCAAATCTATAAGAATATAAGTCATTCCCCAATTGATAAATGGTCAAAGGATATGAACAGGCAGTTTTCAGAGAAAGAAATTAAAGATATCTATAAGCATATGAAGAAATGCTCTAAATCACTATTGATTAGAGAAATGCAAATCAAAACAACTCTGAGATACCACATCTCTCCAGTCAGATTGGTTAAGATGACAAAACAGGAAAATGACAAATGCTGGAGAGGATGTGGGCAAATTGGAACACTAATGCATTGCTGGTGGAGTTGTGAACTGATCCAACCATTCTGGAAAGCAATCTGGAATTATGCCCAAAGGGCTATAAATAATTTCATACCCTCTGACCCAGCAATAGCACTTCAAGTGTTATATCCCAAAGAGATCATAGAAGTGGGAGGAAGACCCATATGTGCAAAAATATTTATAGCAGCTCTTTTTATGGTTGCAAAGAATTGGAAATTAAAGGGGTGCCCATCAATTGGGGAATGGCTAAATAAGTTGTGGTATATGCATGTAATGGAATACTATTGTGCTATAAGAAACAAGGAGCAGACGGTTTTCATATTTACCTGGAGAGGCTTATACAAACTGATGCTGAGTGAGAAGAGTAGAATCAGGAGAAATTTGTATATAATCACAGACACAGCATATGTGTGATGACCAACTATGACAGACTGGACTCTTCTCAGCAATGCAGTGATATAAGTCAATCCCACAAGACTCATGAAGGAGAGAGATGCGACATCCAGAGAAATAACTAGAAAGAACTGAGCCTGTATCCTGATGGAAGCAAACTACTTGATCTTTTTCTTTTCATTGTTTGGTTTTATTTCCTCTTTACCATTTTTCATCCCTTCTAGTACAATCCGCCTTTGTAGCTTGACTAATGTCTAATGTGAAAGTATTTGCAGATCCTATACTGGACTATATTCTGTCAGGGGGGTGGGGGGAGGGAGGGAAGGGAAATTTGAAGCTCAAGCAACTATGGAATTGGATCTTGTAAACTGAAAATAAAACAAAAACAAAAACAAAAACACACTTGCACCCGGCCCTCCTGACCCCAAGTTCCTTAGTCATTTTGCTACATCATGTTGCCTACAAATGGTATTTGCTATCTTTAATAGAGGTCAAGTGATCTCTTCAAATCACAGAACAAGTTAGCGGCAGAAACTGGCCTTCTGGGCCACACCTACCCCCACTCAAGGTTCCTTCTTCTACCTCGATATTTCCCAAAGGATATTACTAGTCTTATCACAGTCTTCCTAGGCCCCACGAATTACTATATTTTCACATGGCATCCACTTTAGACAAAATCTCCAACCTAGAAAGCAAAAAGTATGACACTAACTGTATGACCCTGGGCAAACCACTTAACCTTTCTTGGCCTCAGTTTCCCCATCTGTTAGGTGGGTATAATAATAGCATTTACCTCCCAGGACTATTGTGAGGATGAAATGAAAAAACACATACAAAGTATTTGCAAATCTTAAAGTGCCATATAAAATGTTAGCTATTATTATTATAATTGTTGCTATGTTGGTAAACATAAAGACCATAAAATCATACTATTTGTCCATGTACTGAGTGTGGCAGATGGGACAGCAAAGTAGGGAAATGCCAGCCAGGATACAGATATTTGTGCCCTGGTACTGCTATGATGTCCATGAAGGCCTGGCAGGAATTCCAAAATGTTGACCAACTGGGCTTTCATGACACCACTGATTGAGTTAGCAGCTCAGCTTGTGTAATAAAACTAATCCTATGAATCTAAGAAATTGAGAACGTTACCTAATGTTACAGACTAGCCTATTGGGTTGCAAAAATTAGCTTGAGGGGCAGCTAGGTGGTGCACTGAAAAGAGCACCGACCCTGTAGTCAGGAGGACCTGAGTTCAAATCCATCCTCAGACACTTACTGTGTGACCTTGGGCAAGTCACTTAACTCCAACTGCCTTGCCTTCCCCCCTCCAAAAAGCAAATATATATACACATATATACATATATATACATATATATGTATATATATGTATATAAGCTTGAAAGAGATGGTGGCACAGTGGTCCCTTGTGTAAGAGAGCACCCTAATCCTTGCTGAGGGTCTTCATGCTAGCAAAGCACTTTGCCAACTTGTTCTCTGATGCCATGCTGACTCCATTTCTCTTAACGAAAGGCATCATATACCTATTACCAAACAGTGAGAACACTGGCCACTCTTCCAAATATGGAACAATTACATGTGTATGTACTTTATGCAAATATTCCCAGCCTGTATATCTCAAAAAATGTCTAGAAACATTTACAGGAAAATGATATATGGACTGAGAAAGAAAAAGGGTGTACCAAAAAGTCTCAACTGTGTAAAGAGTAACTCATTATTGATTACTGAACAAGCCGCCTGAAATCACCATAATATTTTGAATACCTTTATTGGTCATTACAAACCTTCTATTGGATTCTTCCCTAAGGACTTGTGAATATTCATTTACTCTCTGGGCTGGTTTGCTCATTCTAATCTGTCCTCATATTGGCAGATCTAGCTTTCCACTATACTCGAATTCTCTCACAGTCTTAGGGATAACTCTTTTGTGAAGAGAATAGAGTTCCACCACTCATCACTTTAGCTCTCAAACCCCTACCAGCATGCTTCCATTTACACAAATCAGTCTCTCACAATGATGACACTTTTAGATATTAATTATAAGCACACAACAATAAGGCAAAATAAATAATAACATAGATATCTATATATTTAAGTAAATTCAGGAATAATAAACATGTCACAATCCATCTGGGTCACACTTTTCTATCAATACAGTCAGTATCTGCAGGGGAAGGTGAGCACACACAGAAACCTGGCAAGGAAATACATAATGGAGGAAAATCTATGTGCTTAGGATAACACAATTCTGGACTGCAGACTTTGATGTCATTAATTTATTCAGGAACATCTGCATCACACAAAGTCACTTCTCTGTTAACTGCACCCTTTCTATTTCTTACTGCTCTCTAGCTGAGCAAAACTTCTGCTCTCAAAACAAGAAAGCATTTGCAATCTCTTTCAACTTCAATCACACTTAAAATGATTCTGAGAAAGTGTTATGTTCTTAATATAGCCAGTAGTTCCTTTTAAGGTAGAAAACTACGAAGTTCATCAGGCTGGCTCTCTCTGGGCAATACAGACAAGCCTAAAAGGATCTGTGTTATCCAGTTAGCTTATAGCAAACAGAATTTACAGAAAAGTAGCCCAGGTTGAATCTCTGGCCAATACAGACATACATAACCAGTTATTCACTCAACAGAATCCTGCCTCCTCCAATTAGATCTCAGCATCTTCTACTTTTTTATATCTTTTTACAATAAAACAGCTGCAGAATTTGTCTTTCCCCTTTCTGCTTTTTCCTCTCAAACCAGAGAGCAACAGGTACTTCTGAGAGGCTCCACTTCTCTCAAAGTAGGTGACATTGAAAGATAATAAAAGACCCTGAAGCTCTCCCCTCATGAAATTCAGTCTCTGTTCAGTCAACAAGAAATTTCACAGCTGAAGTTTCCTATCATCTGACGGTTCCTCTGTTTGTTCTTGATGTAGTTCTGATCCAGCCTGGATTTTTCTGCACCTTGATGATTCTACAGTCACATTTTCTGCTCTTCACCTCTTCATTTTTCATACACTTCTCTAAATGAAATAAATCAGAGCCTTCTGGCTCAGTGATTGACCTTTCTTTTATGAGATACTTACCAAACTTCCCCTGTAAAATCAATAGACATTCTTTAATCATTCCAAAGTCTTTAAGAAGTTATGTGGTTTTTAATTTCATGAGTTTTACTCTTTTAAATTTTAAAACAGTTACACGCAAATGACCTGAAGGGTCACAATATCCTATAGCTCTAGCCATTCTGGAATCTCCAAATAGCCCTTTCCCACAGTCTATCTTTCAAAACAGTGTTTCCTCACATTTACATTTTAAGTTTTTAATAAATAGAAGTTATTTTTTTGGCCACTTTCACCCACCAAAATGTTTACATATGACAGTGGCATCATCTTACATCTTTTATAAAATGACTTAAACCTTTTTATTTATACAAAAGTTCATTTTCTGCCCCACATTGCTCATATCCTATCTAAAAAGTGCACCACAGATAACATCTACATGAAGGAGATGAAAACTGTGTTTCTTTACACATTTCATCAGTTTTTATTAAACAAAAGCTCTTTTCCTATTCCTCCCAGGCACCACACTATTCAGTTATGCAAGCAAAAATATCTTGCATCCTTTGCCAGTTGATTTAAATATTTTTCTTTATGCAAATGTAATTTTTCTGTCCTTTTCCACACCAGACTGCTTCATATGAAAAGGCAGTGCATTAAAGTGCTTTACATATGTATTGCAAATATATAAAACAGATCCAAGCATAATTCTAGAGTATTTGATATCTATATCAAAAACTGTTCTCTGTTTAAAATGCATTACCAAATCAGTATTATTAAGAACAACTGACATAAAATGTGGCATTTTCTAGGAAGACAGTTTAAGCCCACTATAGTTCTGCCTTACCTTAAACTCATTATCATCACTCCTAAATAGAACTAAATATGACTTTTAAGCCAGAGAGAGACATATCAAAATATAATTGTCACTTAATGTACATAGATGACCTTGAGTTATATGATTCTATTAAAAAATCGCACCATAGTTTTAACTGAAAAACACATTAACCAGTTACTTCATCTCATAGAAACTCACTTCAACATCAGCTTATCATTTGGACTCAATTAGCACCAAATTTTCAATATGCATCAAGGAAAAATAGGACCCAAAGACTTTAAGGTACATGTGGAGGTTTAAATGAATCAATGGATGAAGGCAATAGTTAAAAATGCCTTTTATCTTCTTCAGGCAAGACATATCTTTGCACAAGGCTGTCAAAGAGGAAATTGAGACTGTGTCTATTGAGAGACAGATTGGCAACATAAAGTTAAAGTTTAGGGTGAAGAACACACTTAGCACAATTAATAATTATCCAATATTAGTCTTATGTATTGTCATGCCTCAGTAAATTGACAACAATAGAACTAGGAGAATTCTAAACAAAAATCAATACAATGAAAACAAATCTCAGGGCTTACCATCCCAAGGTAGTTATGGGAAAGTTAATACTTCCTTATCAAAAAGGGAAAGGAAATTAATTGGTGGTTCTCAGATGATGCAATAAGCAGGTTAAAAATTTATAGAAATATTTTTGGAACAGAGACCTCATTTCACAAAGTAATAGTGAAACCTGACAATATGTATATGCCACTGGATTTTCCAAATGTGGATGAAAGTGATTTATTTCCAGATGGACCATATGAAATCATTAAGATTCAAGAGTGAAATTTAAAAGCTTGCCATGGGTGATATTTATAAGAAGTAACTAATAATATGTTGAAAATGAAGTCTAGAACAGATAGATGGGTCATCTGGTCTTATTTTTAGAAGCAGAGGGTTTTTTTATGTAACAATTCAGGATCAGGTTATTACCACTAAAATTATAGAAGGATTGTTTTTTTCCTTTATTACAATCAATTTATTTGTTTTTAGTTTTCAATGTTCACTTGCATAAGATTTTGAATTTTAATGTTTCCCCCTTCCTGCCCTACCCCCACCCCAAGATGGCATATAATCTGATAAAGTCTCTTTTCTCTCTCTCTCTCTCTCTCTCTCTTTTTTTTTTTTTTTGCTTTTTGGAGGGCAATTGGGGTTAAGTAACTTGCCCAAGGCCACACAGCTAGGTTTTTTTGTTTGTGTGTGAGTTAAGTGTCTAAGCTGGATCCGAACTCAGGTCCTTCTGACTCCAGGGCCAACGCTCTACTCACTGCACCACCTAGCCGCCCCATAAAGTCTCTACATATACATTCATATTAAACATATTTTCACATCAGTCATGATGTAAAGAAGAATAAGAACTAAAGGGAGGAACCACGAGAAAGAAGAAACAAAACAACAAAAGAAAAGGAGAGTAAATAATATGCTTCCATCCCCATTCAGACTCCATAGTTCTTTCTCTGGATGTGGATAGCATTTTCTATCACAAGTCTTTTGGAGTTTTCTTAGATCCTTGCATTGCTGAGAAGAGCTAAGTCTATCAAAGTTGGTCATTGCACAGTGTGATTGTTACTGTGTACAATGTTCTCCCGGTTCTGCTCATTTCACTCAGCATCATTTCATATAAATCTTTCCAGGTTTTTCTGAAGTCCTCCTGCTCATCATTTATAACACAATAGTATTCCATCACATTCATATACCATAACTTGTTCAGCCATTCCGCAATTGATCGACATCCCTTAAACTTCCAATTCTTTGCCACCACAAAAAGCTGCTATAACTATTTTTGTAAATGTGGGTCCTTTTCCCATTTTTATGATCTCTTTGGGCTACAGACCTAGAAGTAGTATTGCTGAGTCAAAGGGTATGCACAATTTTATATCCCTTTAGATATAATTCCAAATTGCCCTCCAGAATGGTTGGATCAGTTCACAACTCCACCAACAATGCATTCGTGTTCCAATTTTCCCACATCTCTTTAGCATTTATCCTGTTTTGTCATGTTAGCCAATCTGATAGGTGTGAGGTGATACCTAGAGTTGTTTTGATTTACATTTCTCTCATCAATAGTGATTTAAGAACTTTTTTATATGACTATAGATAACTTTAATTTATTCATCTGAAAACTGCCTATTCGTATTCTTTGATCATTTGTCACCTGGGAAGAAGGATTGTTTTTAAGGAGACTGGGTTTATTGATCAAACCAGATTATGCAGTGAGATGATGAAAACTGAAGTATATCATTGCAGACTGCAAAAATTTAGCATCTAAGATACATAGAAAGACATAATCATATGACTAGAATCATACATTAGAAGTTTGTTATCCTTTACAAATTCATAGCCAAAAAATTCTCTAGTATAAATACAAACGTCAAAATATCCTTGAGAATTAAACAGATAAGCTGTACTAGAACTGGAATGTCATTAGAGGCAGAACTCTTTCCCACAGTCTTCTGGATATAATGTTAATTTCTAAACACTAAAGAACATTTTAAAAAGATGTTGTCATAACAAACACTCATAATCTCCAAACAAGATGGAATAAAATGCTTTCAGAATACAGGGATCTAGTGGAAGGAACGAAAACCATGTAGAAACCATAAGAGTTATGTGTTATGTTCAATGTCCTGCTTCTGGAATTTTTACGCAGAATCCTTCCATGAGCCTACAGAAAATGAACTTATATTTCAATGCTCTTATGTGATTACAAAAGTATTATTTTGTCCACCTGTTCAATTATCACTGAACATTAATTAATATACAAAACATTTTGTCTACAACAAAATATTAATGATAATAGGTTACCTATTATCTATTATTCTATCTTCAGAACATTTCTATCTGAACTCCATTGGAAAAAAGATGAGACAAGTGAGAGTATAATAGCTAACATTTATGAAGTATGTTCTCTTTCTCAATATATCATAAAATCCTAGATTTTAAATACACAGGTAGTATTAGACACAGGATTTGAACTCAGATCCTTTCACCATAGAGCCCACTGTGCCTTCTACTGAAGAAAACTAGTTACACAACCAGTCTGGTCAAAGGTGCAATTTGAACAAAGTGTGTGCAAAATTCACAATAATACATTCTTCTTTTTGGCCTATAACATCAATTCCAGACTCCTTTGCTTTACAATATGAGCTTTTTGAAATTAATTCTCGCTTTACCTACTCATTTTTATTTCCCACTAGTCACCAATACTGACTCTCCATTCATATCTTTTCTTCTGATCATCCACCTTGCAGTTCATACTAATGGTCAAAGAATCTAGAGGCTGGAAGGAACTTCTAAGGTCACCTAGTACAATCCACATCTAAACAGGACTCCCCTCTCCATTATCACTGACAAATGATTATCCAGTTGTTTAAGGGGCTATGGGTGTTCAGGGAGGACTAGCACCTCTGGTGTGAGGGCTTGCCTAGTTCTTTTCAGGACTGCTCATCCACCTTTGGTGGCCATCTGATTCACCTAACTCTCACCTGTGGCTCCAGAAAGCTGTAGCATGCAGAGCCATCCCCCAATATACTGCCTTGGCAAACAGGTTAAACCAGGTTGAGGGTAATTGACAGACCTCAAACCCACTGGTGAGTTAGGGGAGTGTCTATCCTAAGCATGTGAAGACTTTCCCTCAGTGGAATGGGCAGATGAGAACAACTTGTTCCAACAGCTGAAGGTGACTGAAGCAGGTGCTATGGTCAGACATTGAAAATACCAAGGTCATTCATTGCATCCCAGCCATTGCCTGTCATACTGACTTATCCTGCCACTGGACTTCAGTAACTCTGGAAAAGAGAGCAAGGCTGAAGACTATGTGCAACTCTGCCTCAAATAAATTCAGTTCTTGAGCAAATCAAGACATCATCCTGTGATGTCATTGGTTCTCTTTGGAAAAGAAGGATGAACAACAGCAGTTTACTTAAAGAATTCTGTTGGGGGTATCCCACTTGTTCAGAGGTGGTAACTCATTCCACTTTTGGATAACCAATTATTAGGAGTTGCCTTCTTGCAACTTCCACCCATTAGTCCTAATTCTGTCCTCTGGGGCAAAGCAGAAAGAAAAGGTGTAGACTTTTAAAACATGGTAGGCCCTCAATTACTTTAAATTCCTCCTATGTCTTGCCTTCTTCACACTGTCTCCAGTTCTTTCACCCCACCCTTGTATGGCATGAGCTTTACAAATCTTCTCATCATCCTGGTGGTTCCATTCCTTAAGATGCATTCCAACTTATCAATGTCCTTCCGAAAATGTGGCACCCGAGATTCTTCTCTGACTGAAGCAAAATCACACATGACTCTGGAACAACCAGAAAAGAAACTAAATTGAATAGCAAGGGGATAGGGGCTATGATTTCACTGTTATATGATTTCACTCACAGATAAAGAAACTCCCTCTACCAATTCAGAAAAGCTCCTGCTCTATGTCTTATATTATTAGAGAGTTGTCTAGAGCACTGAGCAGTTAAGTGACTTACTCATCTAAGGTCATACAGCCAGTTTGTAGCAGAGGTGTACCTGAACCTAAGTCATCTTGGCTCCAAGGCCATCTCTCACAATACCTATTTTACCATCGAATACTAAAGCATTTAGTAGAGACACAATAGAAAAGTAAAAAACAGAGAAAATCAAGCATTTCTCAACCCTCCCCTCTGCCCCAAAAAGCAAAGGGGTGTAATTCCATACATGCCAAGAGAGAAGGGAACCTTCCCAGAATGACTCATGCACCAATATGAGGAAGGCTTGTTTTGAAGCTGGAAGACTTCTCAAGGTTCCCCTTCCTAGCTGCTACTCTATCCTGAACTCATTCTTTCTCTCTAGGCACCCTACTCTGGTCTGAGGTTGTTATTCACTTCTAGGCAGAACCTTGGCTGCTATGGCTTCTTCCTGGTAGGAGAAAGTGTTATTGCTCTTTTATAGGGGGTGCTAATCAACTAATTTTTTTCTTTTCCTTTTTCTTTTCTTTCTTTCTTTTTTTTTTTTTTTTGCTGGGGCAAAGGCCAGGCAATTGGGGTTAAGTGACTTGCCCAAAGTCACATGGCTAGTGTTAAGTGTCTGAGGCTGGATTTGAACTCAGATCCTCCTTACTCCAGGGCTGGTACTCTATTCACTGTACTACCTAGCTGCCCCCTTTTTCCTTTTTCTTTTTCTTTTTTTAATCAACACATTTTCAACATCTATTTTAAAAAAAGAATTTATTTTTATTTATTTTGTTGAATATTTCCCAATTACATGTAAAATTTTTAAATATTCATTTAAAAAAATTTTGAGTTTCATATTCTCTCCCTCTCTCCTGCACCTTTAAGAAGGCAATCAATATGACATAAATTATACGTGTGGAATCAGGCAAAACATATTCCATAGTAGCCATATTGCAAAAGAAAACACACACACATACAGACAAAACCAAGAAAAATAAAGAGAGTTAAAGAAATAGGCTTCAATTTATACTCAGAGTTTATCAGTTTTCTCTTTGGAGTCAGATAATATTTTTCATTGTGGGTCTTTTGGAATTGTCTTGGATTTTTTTGTTAAAGAGATCTCATCATTGCTGGCTATCTGGTCCTCACAGACAGGGAAGGCCATCAGTCCTAGGAACAGCAGTGCCCTTCTCACCACCCACCCCTATACACCACAGACTCTGCTCCCAACTTGGTCCCAAAGTCAGAGTAACAACCCCTGTGGAGGAAGGGGCCAGCTAACCCCACCATCACCAATACCAATTGCCATGCACGGGACCAACAAGGCAGCCTTGCTAAAGCAGGAAGGTACCCCAAGAGAGGGACAGGAGGTGACAGGGTCCTAGACCCAAGAGATCCTGGAATATCAGTGCCCCCCCCCCCGCCCCCCACTGGCCCTGTTTCCAGGCTGACGCCCACAGCCATAATCTAGAGAATCAATCTTTGTATAGACAGAATCTGACAATGTTCTTTGCACAGTAACAACAGCTACTGAAGACATAGAGAAAACCAAACAAGCAAAAGTTGTCGCTGTCAAGTGCTTGACACTGCCAAAGGACTGAACATCAGAAATGGATGTGGTTTTATCATTGGAAATGATATCGAAGAATATGCATTACTGTTCACTTTTCAGTTGCACCCTAAGGACCACAGGATTTTTCCATCTGATTTGCTGCTGAAACCTCCTATGTGTTTCCTCCCCCAGTTAGAATGTGCTCTCTCTTTGAGAGCAGGGACTGTCCTGCTTTTCCATTTGTTTGGCATTCAAAGCCTTTCATAACTTATTGCCCCCTTTTCCACACACCCCCTTTCTAGTCTTACATCTTATTCCCCATCACATACCGTTGCATCTGGTAGAACTGGATTTTTGCCTGTTCCAAGAATAAGACACTTCATCACTCAGCCCTCAGCTCCGAGAATTTTCTCTGGCTGACTCCTATACCTGGAAGTCCTCCTTCCTCTGTTCCAGATACTGACCTCCCCAGTTTCCTTTAAAGGGAGGAAATTGCCAGCTATCATTGATTTGGACTATGGCTTCAGAGCCTAGGTGGAAAGCAGGGCCAGTACCTGGGGGACATTGAAGTTCCAGGGACTTTTAGACTTATGTGCCCCTTGGTAACAGTTAGTATTAATGGTGTCAGGAATGGTGGGCCAATTCTCCTTTATTTTTTAACTTCATTTTTTTTTTAATTCACAGGTGTTTTTCTCTCCCTTACACTTTCCCTCCTCCTATTTGAAAAGGAAAAAAAACACAAACCTTGTAACATATAAGAAGTTAGTCAAAACAAATTCTCTCATTGATCATGTCTGAAAAATGTAAATGTCATTCTGTTTCTTGAGTCCACCAACTCTATATGAGGAGGTGGGTAGCATAGTACATAATCAGTTCTCTGGAATCCTGGTTGGTCATTGCATTGATCAAAGTTCTTAAGTCTTTCAAATTTGTTTTGCTTTATAATGTTGTTATTCTATGAATTGTTCTCCCAATTTTTTATAATTCTTCACTTTGTATTAATTCATACAAGTCTTCCAAAGCTTTTCTGAAACCATCCCTTTCATCATCTTATACAGCACATTAGTATTCCCAGTACATTCATGTACAATGATTTGCTCCTTCGTTCCCTAACTGATAGATGTCCCCTTAGCTTATAGATCTTTGCCACTCTAAAAAAGAACTGCTGGAAGTATTTTCTCATATATTTCCTTTTCCTCTTCTTTGATCTCTTAAGGGTAGTGAGCCCCTTCTCTCCAAAGTTTGCTCTTCTTAACAATGCTGTAAAAAAGGCTGGTAGTCTGGGGAGCATTGCTATTACCAGGGTTCTTGGGTTTAGGGTCCTGTGACTGTGGTCAAAGTGGTTTAATCCATTTTTCAAATGCTCCTTTTTGCTTCTTCCTCAGCACAGTGGTTAGTGTGTTAGCTTCTCCCACATCTCAGTGCTTAATAAATGTTATTGAGTGAGTGAGTGGTGGAGGTGGAGGTGTTAGGGATGGTTGTTCCCCTGACTGATGGCTGCCAGGACCAGGCTGGAAGTATGGCCACTGAAATTCCCAGAGCTCTTGTTTTTACCTGATTAGACAATTGATTGGTAATGGGTGTTAATGTTTGCTGGGATGGCAAGTTCCTTCTCCACTAGGGTTGCTCACTTTGATGACTATAGGAGTCTGGTTAGAAGCAGGATCAATGGCTATAGGAGCTGGTGTAGAAAGGGATGACCTAATCCAACCTCCTCATTTTACAGATAAGGCAACTGAGTTCCATCCAGAGAGTTCTTGGCACATAGAGGTAAAGTGACTTGCTCAAAGTCTGGGATTCAAACGCAGGTCCTTTGGCTCTAAATTGAGTGCTTTTCCACTTCCACTTACTCAACATCATCTTACACTTAGGTTTGAGTAAATCCTGGAGTTAATCTGGGTTTGGTCTGGCTAGGTGTTGGAACCACCCACAGCTCTCACTGATCCTGGGGGACAGCATCTTCTCCAGCATCTTTTCTTTTAATTTCTATATTTTATTTTTTCTACTTATATGTAACAATAATTTTTAGCATTCATTTTTAAAAATTTTGAGTTCCAAATTCTCTCCTTCCTCCCACCCCTCCCCCTCTATGAGAAAGCAAGAAATTCGATATAGATTATACAAGTGTAGTCATGCAAAACATCTTTCCATATTAGTCATGTTACAAAAATAAAAAAAAAACAGAGACCAAAAAAAGAAAAGAAAAATAAAGAAAGTAAAAGAAAAGTATGGCTTTGATCTGCATTCATTCTCCATCAGTTCTTTTTCTGGAGGTGGATAGCTTTTTCCATCACTTAAGTCCTTCAGAACTGCCTTGGACCATTGTCTTGCTGAGAATAGTCCAGCATCTTTTCTTAAAGGAGAACTCCTACTCTTATGATCTCATTCTTTCGCACACACCTACACACCAGATTAAACTATCTCACAAAGGTGGAAGTTGGGTCCAAAGAACAGGAAATGACTCATTAAGGATTTCTGCAAGTCATGGTTACTGAAAAAAGGAAACCCTCGTTTTCAGAGTTAGCTTCTTCCGATGCAATTTTGATTTCTCTCCTGGGGAAAAAGTGATGGAGATAACCTTTGGGAGCCAGAGGGTAGCATACATGATATGTTTATAAGGCTGCAGATATTGTCCTTATCCTGTTTCATGGAATGTTTCCAGGTCCATAGTGTTGGGTAGGCATTGAGGTCCACTGGATTTGGAGTAGGTGGACTAGGTGGTCCAAATTCTGATTTCTATTTACTATCTGGATGATCTTGGCAAGTCACAGCAGCACAGTAGGAAAACCTCAGAGGCATAGGTCCCCCCTGTATTCTGTGATCTGGTGACATTGATTTGCTTGCTGTTCTTTGAATAAGATCTGGGCATTTTTACTGGCACTCAGCATATACTCTGGATATTAGGTGTGGGATAGCTTTTTTTTTCCTCTACCCACCCTCTCTCATCAAGGTACTCATGATCACCCATGAACAAATACAAAAATATAAAGCACTCAAATGACCCCCTCTGGACATTTTGGGTGGGCAGAGACATTGTTGAACAAATACTGTCCAATAACCTCAGACCTGCCCTGACTGAACAGTTGAAAGTAATAGGAGGGTTGGTAAAGTCTAGATCTCTGGCCTCCCTGTGGCTTGACTTGCTTTAGTGTAGGGAGATCCTATACTGGCAGGCCTCTTTTTCCAAAGAGGAAATATTCCTTGAGGAGGCCCATTGTTCAACTCAGAACTCTCAAACTTACGTAGACATTCTCCGTCTCTGTCTCTTTCTCTTTCCTCTGTCTCTGTCTCTCTTTGTCTCTGTCTCTGTCTCTGTCTTTTTCTCTGTCTCTGTCTCTCTCTCTCTGTCTCTCTGTCTTTCTCTCTCCTCTTCCCCCATTCTCTCTTGGCAATCAGGGTTTGCCTCCTTGCCTGTTTCCTCATCTGTTAAATGAGTTGGACAAGAAAATGGCAAACCACTCTAGTATCTTGGTCAAGAAAACCCTAAAATAGAATCACAAAGAGTTGGATACAACTGAACAACAACAAAATATATTTTCAGCAAAAATTCCTTTGTAAAAGCTAATTGGTGTTAATTGCTTTTCAGTAGTGTCAAGGAGATATCAACTAGTAAAATCATACTGGGGAGATACTCTCACTGGCAAATGGTATTGGGAAAGTATTGCTGTCAACTGAAATTGAGGGGAATACCTTGGATGGGGGCTCAAGGTAATATTGAAAGAATCCCATGAAGCCCACAGTCCTGTAGGGGGATCCATAAAATTGTAGGAGGGAGATGGAACAATAGCCTTGCTCTGAGCACCCAAACTATCAGCTCTAGCTTGGGTTGGAAGAGAATCTCTAGACTTTGGCTACATGAGGAGTACTAATCTGTGACCCATGCTCATCTGAATCTCTGCTCAAAAGAAGGAAAGAGAAAGGGAAAAGATATCCAGGAACTCAAGGTCTCTGACTTCTCCCCTTAGGATACCTGGGCAAGCATAGGCAGCTGACCCTGACCCTGACCCAGAAAGACTTCTTTCATTAGCCTTTTTTTAAAAAAAATTGTTCCTGGGCAGATGGGTAGCCATCCTCCACCCTCACTGCTTTACTCCAGTCTGGAAATTCAAGAGAGAGAACATGCAAAGGGGAAAGGGAGGAGATGGAAGAAGAGGGGGGGAAAAAAGAGAATGAGATGTTTATAGACCATGGTGGGGAGGGGGGGATATAATCAATACAGTGGCTCTTATGATTCCATCACTGGTGACCTTCAGTATGTAGTCATTAGGGACTAATCAGAGGAGTTCCTAGTACCCTTTTAGTGCCCTATGATGGCAAAGTGTCTGCCTTCTTGGGAGGGACTCTTCAAACAAAGGTTGGCACTCCATAATATTATAAAGTTGATCAGGGGCCTTACTTGACTCATCAGGGATTCCTATAGTTCTCCTTTACACAGGACCAGGATACAGGAGCCATTCAGGAGCAAGGGAGTGAAGGCCATGTTAAGGCACAAGGGCATTCTAGTTTGGTCAGGACTGAGAGTTCTGAGAAGAGAGAACCATGAGATAAGGAGGGAAAGATAAAGAGACAGAGGGTCTAGAGGGTCAGTCTTGGAGTCTTCTTAGGCCTGGGTTCAAGTTTTGCCAAAGATGCATATTGACTGTGTTATCATGGGAAGCCACTGAACATCTCAGTGCCTTTGTTGTTTGGTCATTTTTCAGAGGTGTCCGACTCTGTGTGACCCCATTTGAGGTCAAATTTCTTGGCAAAGATACTGAAGTGTTTTTCCATTTCCTTCTCCAGTCCATTTTACAGATGAGGAAAGTGAGGCAAACAGGATTAAGTGATTTGCCCAGTGTTCCACAGCCAGGAAGTGTCTGAGGCCATATTTGAACTCAGGAAGAGGAGTCTTCCTAAGGCTCGTGACTCTATGCACTGTGGCACACTCTGTGCATTATGGCCCTACCTAGCTGGCGCCGCTTCAGAACTGTAGGAAGCTCTAAGTTACAGATAAATCACCGATCTGCATTAAAGAAGTTTGCCCACCTGGAGTTGCCTATACACGTGGAATCTCAGGTTCGGACCCAAATAAATGCAAAGCCTCTTGTGAAACTCCCTTGAGAACTATATTGGGCAGGCTCAGATGAGTCCAAGCCCAGTGTCTGACTAGGGCTAAAGCCTTTGGTCACACCTCAAAGACATTCATAGATCCAGAGCTTCAAAGGACCTCAGAGACCATCTAAGCCAACTCGCTCATGGTACAGATGGGGAAACTGAGGCCACTGGCCGTTAAATGAGTGTCCCGAGGTCACATTGTTGAGAAGCATCAGAGGAACGGTTCGAACCCATGCCTCCAGTGTCAGTGCTCTTTCCCCTGTACCACAGAAATGTGTTCTAATAAACTAGACACGGGAAAGAAATCACGGACAGAGAGCCTGACAGAGCATTGCTCACAATGAGCAACTCTCCCTTCTGGGAAGAGTTGCTTCATAGCAAAAGTCCCAGAAGAGAAGGGACCAGCAACACATTGCCACTTGCTTTCCCTTTCTTAAGTTTTTTCCTGTCAGTCCCATTAAGTTCAGCGATCTAGGAAAGTTACTGCCATGAACCAATGTGAATTTGTAGAGAAGCAGTATGGTGTATATCACAGCAGTGACAGCCAGCACCCATGTATAGCTTTGAAGTTTGATCCTTACAACCCAGTGTGGTATTAACCCCATTTTATGAATGAAGAAGCTAAGGTTGGGTATCTTTCCCAGGATTCCACCCACCACTAGTGAGTGTCTAAGGCAGGATTTGAGCTCCTTATATCCTGTTTCTATACCAGAGGTAGATGCTGGCACAATGGATAGAGTGCTGAACCTAGAGTCAGGAAGATAGCAGTTCAAATTTGACCTTAGACACTTTTTAGCCATGTGACCCTGGACAAGTCACTTGACCTCTGTTTGTCTCAGTTTCCTCAACTGTAAAGTGGGGATAATAATAATATCTACCTCACAGGGTTGTGGTAAGGATCAAAATGAGATAATCTTTGTAAAAAGCACTCAGCATAGGCTGGCACTATATAAATCTTTATTCCCTTCTTCTGTCTCCAAGTCCAGTGCCCTATCCCCTACAATGAGTTGCCCCAATGTCATAAAAGAAATACTGGGTTTGGAATCAAAGGATCTTAGTTCTAATTCCTCTGCACTGCCTCTCACTCTTTATGGGGCTAGCCCCTGGCTCTCATTCATTCATTCTGGGGCTAGGACTTTCAGATGGGAATGCAGCAATCTCTTTTGGCTGTAGAGGCTTCAGCATTTCCATATGCAAAGTGACAGATGAAAGACACACTGGCACAAATTATGCTTTTGTCAAGATACTGTGGAATTCCAGGCATGAAAACTTCCTCAACTGTCCAGCAGACAGATCACTGACATCCCTTCTGTTCCCTGGCTTGTAGCATTGGGTCGATAAGACAGGACTGGGAACAGAGAGAAATTGACTCTGACCTTTCAGGGAGTAACTTGGGTGGAGGCACTTTGAGGAATTGAGTAGAGAAGTATCACCTGACTGTTTTACTTCCTTGTTATTTATTTGGTTTTTGACTAAAAGTCAATATCCTCTTGTTTTATTATATCACATCATAATTCATTTTTACCAGGTCAAAAAGATTCAGGGAGAAAAAAGGGGGTCCATGAGCAATCACTTTGAAAAGATAATGAACTGAGATAGCTGTGGGAGTGGGGCATTACATCTGTAAAATGGGGCTTATGAAGCTTGCATGGGGTGCCTTGACGATTGCTGTATGGAGTACTTGAGAGAAACCTGAAAATGCTCCGCAAGCATCTGCTTTTATTTTGTTAAGTTGCTCACTATGCTGTTCAGTGCAAAGGTGGAGATTAGGGAGAAAGGTGGAAAAAAATGTTGATAAATAAGTCTCAGGACTAATAAATGAGAGTACCAGTACTTAGCACAGTATTTAGTGCATGTTGTTGTTGAATTGTTTCAATTACGTCTGACTCTGCATGACCCCATTTGGGGTTTCCTTGGCAAAGATACTAGAGTGGTTTGTCATTTCCTTGTCCAGCTCATTTTACAGAGAAGGAAATTGAGGTAAACAGGGTAAAGTGACTTGCCCAAGGTCACATAGCTAGTAAGTGTCTGAGGCCAGATTTAAACTCAAGAAAATGGGTCTTCTTGACTCCAGGGCTGAGGCTCTATGGATTGCACCACTGAGCACATAGTAGGCACTTAAAAATACTGGTTGAATGATTGACTGACTTGAAGCACATATTCCTCATTTTGGATGGGGGCAGGTAGAGGCAGTAGCCTCCTTTATGTCCACCACACACATTCTCTTCCAGAGTCTTCTCTCTGTCCACTTCTCTACCCCTTTCCAATATACAGTCCTTTCTGAAGTCTCTTCTGTGTTCACCCCAACCTTAGTACATGCCTTCCCTCCTGGAATCTAAATGTTCTGTAGTTGGCAACTTCTGTCTAACCTTTCTTTTTTAAAGGTTGTAAGGTGGTACAAGAGATAGCATTCTGGACATGGAGTCAGAAAGATTGGAGTTCAAATCTGGCTTCAGATACTGGTTATGTGACCTTGGGCAAGTTTACTCAACCTTTGTCTACCTCAGTTTCTGTAAGTGTAAAATCAGGATAATAATAGCATCTATTTCCCAGGTTTGTTGTGAAGATCAAACAAAATAATAATTGTCAAGTGCTTAACACAGTTCTTGGAATATTAATAATTGCTTGTTTCCTTCCTTTATTAAAACCCATATTTTGAAAAAAGCTTATGTTCTAGCCCTTGTTATTTTCTGCATCTTTTAGGTACCAGACAAGGAGAGGAAATGCTGGGAGATGGGAACTGAATTCGTTGGAATTGGTAATGTAAAGGGAGTTGTTTCAACCCAATCTAGCATGGAGTGGGTCTTTTAAAACAAAGATATTCATTTGCCTGCTTTGTAGTAACCTGGTCTTCATCTCTGTTCTGTGTCTGCAACCAGAGCATCCCCTCGACTTCCTCGATAACTTTATCGCCTCCACCAGGCTCTTCCTTTTCCATTCTGATCTCTGCCTGTCAGCATCCTGAGGAATTCAATGCTCTAACTGTGCAATTGATGACACATTTTAACACCCTGGCCTCCTTGTTGCTAGACCTCTTCAACTCCAATGACCTGTTTTAACTTCACAGCAGCTACCTGCCTTCCTGGTCTCATTGAGTAAATCTATGCCATCTGGAATGACATTATCTCCAAGATCTGCTTCTGAGCCCAGGTAAGTACTAGATGTCCCAAGAATTGATTTTCTCAGCTCAAGGGATTGGTCTTCAGGGAAATGAGTGATTTCATGCAGAAGTAGGCAGGGTATTCCCAATCAGCCCAAATTCATGTTTCTAAGCATGAGCATTTTGGGATCAGACCTTTTGTTGACAGAAAGGGATTTCCTGTTATAGAATATTTTTCAGAGAAAAAAAAAGAGAAGCATTTACATAATCATGCTACAATTTCCTACTTGGAGAGCTAAACCAAGTGAATTTCTGGGAATGGGATTGATTATTCAGTAGTCCATAAGGGATGTGCATCTCCTCAGAGAAAACTGGTACTATGAATCTTGAGGATCGAGTGTAGAATTCCACCAAAAAGAGAAACTCACTGCAACATCAATGAGTTGTTCTATTAACCAGTCATGGGACCTTAGACAAGTCATTTCATGTGTCTGGGTTTCACTTTCCTCATCTGGAAAAGGAGGAGACTGGACTAGATCAGAGATATCAAACTCACCCCCAGAAAACCTCCCTCCCCATGGAACCAGATTAAAATGTAACTGGGAAATGTTTAACAAAATAAATAAAAATACAATACAACATAACATAGATAATGTTAATTTGTGGTTTTCTAAGTCAATATGTGGTCCATGTGACCACTATAATCTATACTAGCTCCAAATCTATGACCCTATGATTATCAACTATTTCAGAACCCTGAAGAGAGACACAATATAAACAGTAAGGCTTCCACAAGGCACCTGGTATCTGCTGCTCTGCCTTTGAAAAGGGGGCCTTCCCTCCTGTCCCTCTCTTCCTACTATCATCATCATCATCATCATAGCAGCTAGTATTTATATAGTACCTTAAAGTTTGCAAGGCACTTTATAAATATCTCATTTTATCCTTGCAGCAACCCTGAGAGGGAGGTACTAATATTATTATCTTAATTTTATGGATTAAGAAACTGAGGCAGACAGAAATTAAGTCCAGGGTCACACAACTAATAAATGTCTGAGGCTGATGAATTTGAACGCAGATCTTCCTGAATCCAAGTCCAGGGTCCACTGAGCCACCTACTTGTCTCTTCTGGGTGAGTATGTGTCAGAATGGGCGGTCTTCAATCTTGTTTTGGAGCCAGGCCTATGGATTCCAGAAGAAAAAGAAGGCAGAAATTTTGGTTGGAGTTGTGTTGAGCTCAGATTTCAGGGGTGAGTATGAGGATCTAAACCAAGTGAATTTCTGGGAAGGGTATTGCTTATTCAGTAGTCCATAAAGGATGTTCACCTTCCCAGAGGTAACTGGTACTATGAATCTTGAGGATCCAGGTTCCTGGGAAAAGTCCAAGATGGAGCTTGACCTTAAATCCTATTAAGATCTGATTACCATGGTACTAGTAAACGTTGGTGAGATGGTTTCTTCCCTATCTTCTATTGACTTCAAAAGGAAAGCTGGAAAGGTTTTCTCTTTGTAACCCGGGTTTTGAGCCTAAGGTTTCTTATAGTACTGATGCTTAGATGTGATTCCAGATTTATAGAGAGAATGATGATTTGTTGCTGTGAGGGGCAGAGTTGGTGTGAAAGCTTTAGAGAAGAAAGATTCTTTTTTTTTTTAATTAAATTTTATGTTTATTTTTAGTTTACATCATTCATTTCCACAAGATTTTTAGTTATAAATTTTCTCCCCGTCTTTCCCCTACCCACCACCCCAAAACAGCAATCCCACTGTATACCCCACCAATCTGCTCTCTCCTATATCTTCCCCCATCCCCCCTCTGACTTTCTAGTAGGGCAAGATGGATCTCTATACCCAGTGCCTGTATATCTTATTTTCTAGTTGCATGTGAAAACTTATATATATATGTATATATACATTTTAAACATTTGATTTTAAAACTTAAAATTCCAGATTCTTTCCCTTCCTCCCTCATCACCCTCCCTTACTGGGAATATGGGCAATTCAATATAGGTTGTACACGTGTAGCTACTCAAAACATTTCCATCATGGATATATTGTGAAAGACTGACTATATTTCCCTCCATCCTATCCCACCTCAACTTGGTCTCTTCTCTACTTTGACCCTGTCCCTTTTCAAAAGTGTGTGCTTCTAACTCCTCCCCCCCCCCAGCCTGCCCTCCCTTCCATCATGCCCCCTCTCATCCCCTTCCCCCTACTCTCCTATAGGGTGAGATACCCTATTTAGTGTGTATGTCATTCCCTCCTGTAATGGAAATGCAAATTTAAAGATCTTGCCTGCCCCTAGGCCCTTTGATTGGTTTAAGAGACTTTGATTGGGGGAGGCTAGGTGGCGCAGTGAGTAGAGTGCAGGCCCCGGAGCCAGAAGGACCTGAGTTCGGTTCCGACCTCAGCCACTTAACACACACAAACAAAAAAAACCTAGCCGTGTAACCTTGGGCAAGTTACTTAACCCCAATTGCCCGCCAAAAAGCAAAAAAAAAAAAAGAGAGAGACTTTGATTGGCTTAAGGGACTGAAAACCTTCCTTGATTTGAAAATATACTCTGCCTCCTAATAGGCTGAATGTGGTCACATGGAGCCTGTGGTAGGAGGCTTGGTTTTCAGGAATGACCACACTTTGATGCTGTGTGATTGGGCAGTGGGTGGAGAAGGTCATTACATTCTCTGACCCAAGAAAAGGCTATATAATCCCTGATATGAGGCTTTGCTTTGTTGTGTGATTTGACCAGATGAGACTCTGGGAAGCCGTTGTTGAGAGCCCCCCGGCTTTGAAAACCCAGATGTTGATGCTTCCCTCTCTGGTAACTGTGGTTTGGTATTGATATAATGGTTGGACAGTTTGGAAGCCTGTCTGCTTGATCTGTCTGTATACTCTGAAGTTTGGGGTGCTGACCTTTTCCCCCTGAACAAGGTAATATACGTTTGTTTGGTTAAAGTAAGCTTGTTAACCCATTTTGAGTTGCTTTCCTTTTGAAAAGCAGATCTAAGAACCTGTGTTGGCAGCCACCCTGGGGATGTTGGGATGCTTGCTGCTACACCTCCCTAAGCCAAATTCAATGAGAGTAAGGTTGACCCATTCCCTTTTGCCTTCCTGTTCTTCCCCTCCATTGTAACAGTTTTCCCTTGCTGAAGAGAAAGATTCTTCAAGCCTGCTTTCTGAGAGATACATATGGTTCCAGACTCTTTTCAGGAAGATACCTGTGGAGAAAGAGAATTCTGGGAAGCAATAGACATGTAGAAGAACTGACCCTTCAAAATGTCCCTCATTTTCAGTATGCCTCACTAGAGACAGTGGGAAATTTCCCTGTGGCTGAGAGTGGCATCTCTCCTTGACTGAGCTGAGATATCTCTCTCCCAGTGGGAGAGCTCATTCACTCTATGTATTTTCTGACATAGTCTAATCTGTATCACTTCTCTGATTTCTGTTTGCTGTCAGCTTGGATGTTATTCACTATTTATGATGGTCTTTGTGCAATTAGCATTTGGTGGGAAGGTGACAAACTTGGGGTTACTCTGTCTCCTTTAAGAAATAGTGACCTGGAAAGTGGCTTGAACTTCTACCAGCAATATTTAGGGGAAAAACAGATCTATTTCTAGTCTAGTACCTCTCTTTCTTTGAAAAACAAAACAAAACAAAACAGCAGAATGACTTTCCTTATGATCCCTTCTCTTGCTTCCCTCTAGGCAAGAATCAATGTCTCTCTTAAAGAGGAATAGAAAAGATTCTAGAGATATCAATGCTTTCACTAAAGATGCATCTTGCTTTGGAAATATGTAATCTATACGGGCACACACCTACCTTATACATAAAAGGTCACTCCAACCTGCTCTGGGAAATCTCAAGTAGAGGACAAGATTCCACACCTTTGCTTGAGTAGGGTTTCCACTGGAAGTTTAATGCTGTGTCTTTGCTCTTCCAGTTCCATTCCCTAAGTACATTCTAATCTTTAATAAGAATTGCATTCCTTTGGGTCACATAAAGTTGGAAAGAAATATGAACTTTAACAGGATAGGGGCAACTGAGACAATTTTGATAGCTTTATAAAATATTGAAATGCTGCTATGAGAGTTCATGAAATATTAATTTGCCAATGATCTCTATGCTTTAAACCCTATGTCAAGCCTGGAAGAAACCCAAGCAGGCATTAGGAACCTGGGAATGGCAGGAGCCTTAGGTTGGAAGCATAAATGCAGAAGGATACCCCATGGCACCAACAAAGATCAAACTTTCAGTAGTTGGTCCACTCACATTGGTGGAAGCAAGGACAATCTACCTACACTCACCCCTTCCAGTCTCCAGGATCCACATAAAAGCAGGTGCTTTTGTAGAGAGGAAAAACACCTGTGACTGAGATTCTGGAACTGATGCAGGGAAAATAAAGCTGGATTTGTGGTTGGAGGTTGTGGTTGAGTCATTTTTCGGCTGTCAGACTCTTCATGACCCTTCATGACTCTTCAGACTCTTCATGACCCTGTGTCAGACTCTTCATGACTCTTTGTGATCCTGTGTCAGACTCTTCATGACTCTTCATTTGGGTCTTCCTTGGCAAAGATACTGGATTGGTTTTCCATTTCCTTCTCCAGCTCATTTTACAAATGAGGAAACTGAGGCAAACATGGTGAAGTGACTTACCCAGGGTCACACAGCTGGTAAGTGTCTAAGGCCAGATTTGAATGCAGGGAGATGAGTCTTCCTGACTTCAGGTCTGGAGCTCTATGCACTATGGTGCCACTTAGCACAACTCAGCCACTTAAGATTTGTGTGACTTTGGACAAGTGGCTTCACCTCTCTTGCTTCAGTTTCCTTATCTGCAAAATGATGGAATTGGGCTACATGACCTCTAGTATCCCTTTTAACTCTAAATTTGTGAAGCTTTAGGATTAGGATCTAGGATCTCTTCCAACTCAGATTCTATGATGCTGAAAACATCAAACTCACTTTTCTCTCCATGATTATTGTTATTGTTTTTAGACAATAGAGGATGTTGCTTTTCTTCCTGTTGCCTATTTCTACTTCTCTTTTCTGAAATATCCATTTATATGTCTAGTTGCTTTAGTTTTGTTCACTCTAGGCCTAGAGGCAGTGTGGAGTAGTAGATGAAGAGTTGGATTTGGAGTCAGAAAAACCAAGGTTCAAATCCCACCTTGGAAACTTAATAGCTGTATGACCTTGGGCAAATCATTTAACTTTTCTGTGACAGTTTCCTCTTCCACAAAATGAGAAGGTTGGACCCAATGGCCTCTAGGGCCCCTTTTAGCCCTAAATCTATGATCCAATGGAAAAGAAATGGATCAGGAGGGGCAGCTAGGTGGCACAGTGAATGGAGCACCAGCTCTGGAGTCAGGAGGACCTGAGTTCAAATCCAGCCTCAGACACTTAAGACAAAACTAGCTGTGTGACCTTGGGCAAGTCACTTAACCCCAATTGCCCTACCTTCCCCCCTCCAAAAAGCAAAAAAAAAGAAAAGAAAAGAAAAAAGAAAGGGACCAGAAAATGAAGAAAATTATATACTCCTTATAAGAGATGGCTTTTCTTCCTTCCTGATATGGGAATGGGAATCTGAAGATCTTCCCTGCCCGTTGGCCCTTTGATAGGCTTATGTGACTCTGAGAACCTTCCCTGATTTGAAAATATACTCTGCCCCCTAATAATCTGAATGTGGGCACATAGAACCTGTGGCGGGAGGCTTGTTTTTCAGGAATGCCCACACCTTGTTACTTTGTGATTAGGCAGTGGGTCAAGAGGGTTGTTACATTTTTTGAGTCAGGAGAAGGCTATATATACCCTGATGTGAGGTTTTGCTTTGGGGCTCACTTTGGGAAGAGTTGTGTGATTTGACCAGATGAGACTCTGGGCAGCTGTTGAGTCCCCCAACTTTGAAAACCCAGATATTGGTGCTTCCCTCTCTGGTAACTAACTAGGTATGGATGTAATTAATAGTCAGACACCTGGAAGCTCTGTCTGCTGATCTGTTTCTCTGTCTGCTTCTAACTTCTTGTAACTTCTGTTTGTATTCTTTGAAGTTCAAGGTATTGACTTTTTCCCCCTGAACTAGATAAATAATATATGTTTGATTAAAACAAGATTGTTAACCCATTTTGAGTTGCTTTCCTTTAGAAAAGCAGATCAAAGAATCTGTGCTAGTAGCCATCCTGGGTATTCTAGGGTGCTTGCCGCTGCACTTCCTCAATAACTTTTTTCAACAGAAATATACCCCACTATATCCTCCCTCAATTAAATTCTCCCTTGTAAATAAAGAAAAGTTTAAGCAATATCCAACTAATATATGTCTGCATCTGATAGTATGTCTATATCTATATTTTTATCTGGCTATGTCTATATATCTATATCTATACCTATATCTATATCTATACCGATACCTATACCTAATTTTCACAATAGTATCCTACTTCTCTTCTCAAAGGTATGTTCCTTCATCTTTTCTCTGGGATCAAGTCTAGTCATTGAAACTGTAAGGAGGTGTGGTATGAATTGCCTATGTAGTGAGTTATGTGTGTCCAGCTGGGTGTAACTACATGTGGCTCATAGAGAGGCATGAATAAATATTTCTAGAGTCTCCTCCACCCACACTTTTCCAAGGAAGACTTTGGTTATTGCTAAGAGAAGGGGGAACAGGAACTTAGGGTCAGAATTTAGCTGACAGGAAAGATACTGGACTAGAACTATATCTATTCACACCCATTCCTAAATATTGTTAGTCTAAGGGAAATTAATTTTTAGGTTTAATTTGAGTTCCAATCCTTATGCCTTCATGAGGAAGAAGTACTCAAACTACATATCCAAGACTTGATTATCTTCTCACCAAATGGCAATTCCACACATAGAACCCATGTAACAAATTGCAAATAAACCAATTTGTCCAAGCAGGGAGTAAACAGAAATCACAGAAGGCACATAGATGAGAATATCTGACAATACACAAAGTAAATAAGATTCCTTCTTTTTATACCTTCTTTTGCTTTCAAAAAAGAGCAAGAGGGAAAAATAAGAAGAAATAGAGAATATGATGGAGGAAAATGCACAATTAAGAGTCATGACCAGGAATGGAATGAAATCATCCTTAAAATGGAAAAAAAGTAGTAAAATGGATTAGAATGCAGAATCTTATAATGTGTTGTTTATAAGAAACATACCAGGAAAACAAAGATTCACACCAAATTAAAATGAGGGACTGGAGCAAAATTTATGCTTCAGGTGAATTTAAAGCAACAATCAAAATAGACACTGTTCGAAGAAATAAGGAGAATAAATAAATTATGCTTAAAGGCACCATAGATAATGAAATGTATCAATATTAAGTATATAGGGACCAAACAGAATAGCATATATGAACTTAAAGGAAAAGTTAACTAAATTACAGGAATATATTGACTTCAAAACTATAGTAGTTGGGGACCTCAATAAGCCTCTTTCAGAATTAGACAAATCTAATAAAAAATATAAATAAGAAAGAAATCAATTATCTCAATAGAATTTTAGAAAAGTTAGATATGATCTAACTCATGTGATTATAGAATGGTAATTTAAAAACTAGGGCAGGTACTGGCACAGGGAGTTGAGAATTGGCCCTGAAGTTGGGAGAACCTGAGTTCAAATCCAGCCTCAGACACTCACTAGCTGTGTCACCCTAGGCAAGTCACTTAACCCTGTTTGCCTCAGTATCCTCATTGGTAAAATGAGCTGGAGAAGGATATGACAAATCATTAGAGTATTTTTTTCAAGAAAACCCCAAATGGGGTCATGAAGAATCAGACAGTACTAATCAATAATAAAAATCTAAAGAATACATCTATTTCTCAGCTGTGCATAGCACCTTTACAAAAATTGGTAATGTACTGGGGCATAAAAAACTCATAATCAAAAGCAGGAAATCAGAAATACTAAATACATACTTTACTGACCATAATGCAATAAAAATGATAATAAATAAAAGGTATTTGAAGAAAGGATTCAAATGTAAATGGATACTAGTTATAGCTTAATCCTAAAGAATTAGTGTTTAAGAAACAAATTATAGAAAGAATAGGTGATTTCATTAAAAAACAACAACAATTACAACAATGAAACAACATGCCAAAACTTTTGAGGTGCAGTCAAATTTATATCTCTAAACCTTTTTTTATCAATAAAGAGAGAGGGAATAGATCAATTGAGAATTAAAAAAAAAACTAGAGAATTAACAAATAAAAAATTCCCAATAAAGCACAAAAAATATAAATTCTTAAGAAAAAGGATGTTCTGAAAAAAGGAGATAAAATTGAAAACTCTGTTTTACCCCTCCCTCCCACTATATTGATAAATAAAACTAGAGTCTAAGTTTAATTTAGAAAATAGGTTACTCTATTAGCTAATTGCTAATAGTAAAAAAAATTAAAGAGACCTCACAACAAATGAAAATGAAAAAAAAATTGGAAACTGCATTGCTCAATTATATGCTAACAAAATTAATAATTTAAAATGAAAGAATATTTACAAAAATATTAAATATTCAGATAAAAAATGGAAAAATTTAATATTCCAAACTCAGAAAAAGATATTGAACAAAGCAAAAAAGCAATTCCCAACTGAAAAAAATAATCTCAAACCTAAGGGGTAAATTTAGGTGATAGAAAAAGAAAAGCATCAAGAAAAAAACATATTTCCATATTGTTGTGTTTGTCCTTGTAGTGACAAACACATTGCCCTGCCTAGGATGACTGCTAGCACAGATTCTTAGATTTGCTTTATTAGGAAAGATTGTTCTTTAAGGGGTCAACAATCTTAAAATTACATTCACTAGTTCAGGGGAAAAGTTAGCATCCTGAACTTCAGAGAAAATGCAAACAGAAAAAAATACAGAGAAAATACAAGCAGAGAATAAAGACCAACAAACAGGACTCTGACTGCCCAAATCAATTATAAACTTTACATACATGCCTGGATTGAGAGAACCTTTACATCTGAGCAGTCACGGAGCTCTGAACATATGGCCACTCAGAATCTTAACCAGGGAATCATAAGATCCTTCTTATAAGCAAGGCCCCAAAGCAAAATACCGACTCAGAATATATATATATATATATATATATATATGTTTTTCAGAGCCGGAAGACATCATAGCCCTCATGATTCAGTGTCTAATTAGAAATTAGCAAAAGGTGTGAAAACTTTCCTGCAAGCAAGCCTCCCCTAAGCTTAATCTTAATAATTAAGAAGATCCAGTAAATATAGTGTAAAGCTGGATAGTCATCATTAGCCACTCTCTTTGGGATTACACCATTGCCCTAGTTCCCATTCGCCTCATACATGATGGACGAGTACTCTATCCTTGTTATCAGGGTGAGAGTTCCAGGCAGGATGTTCCAAACCTCCCTAAACTGATGGGGAACTGATCCAGGCCTGGTTAGCAGGGTCTTATGCTGAGAGGGCTTATTCAGCCATCAGGTCAGAGCCCCACTGGCCATGGTCCTCTACATTTTTAGGCACACATTTTTAGGCACTCATTACCTCATTGAGGTAATGCCCATTCAGTGAATAGGTCTCTTCAAGAAGTGAGTTAAAGGATGGCCCTTTTAATTAGAAAATAAAAGAAAAAAAGTCAAACTGGGAGGGAAGACCCAAACAGTTACCACTGGCATTCCCTCTAGGGCAGAAGGGCCCAAAATACAACCTTTGAGAAGAGGTTGGCCAATCAATGAGCTTCAGAGTGAACTGGGTTTAAGGTTTTGTGAAAGAAGACAGACAGAAAGAAAAGAAATCTAGCCTGTATACCCCAAGTTAGCTGGGCAGCTTCTGGCCATCAAAATTTACCTTTTCCTTCTCTCCAAAGGAAGGTATTTCCATATTAGTCATGTTGTAAAAGAAAACACAGACCAAAAAACCAACCAACCAAACAAACAACAACAAAAAAACCTAACAATTTAAGAACAAAATAAAGTGAAAAACAGTATGCTTCAATCTACACTCAAACTCCATCAGATTTTTCTTTTTTTTTTTCTTTTTGGAGGGCAATTGGGGTTAAGTGATTTGCCCAAGGTCATACAGCTAGTCTTTGTGTTAAGTATCTGAGGCTGGTTTTGAACTCAGGTCCTCCTGACTCCAGGGCTGGTGCTCTATTCACTGCACCACCTAGCTGCCCCTCCATCAGTTTTTTCATTGGAGATGGATAGCATTCTTCATAGTTTTTTGTCAAAACTCAAATGACTTCTTGTTCTAAAAACCGGATTTATCAAAGACTAGATTACTATGCTCATTTACTACTGTGTCTTGTGTACCTTATTCATTCCACTCTTCCATCTCTCTATTTCTTATACAGTACCAGATAGGATTACTGCTTTATAATACAGTTGAGATCTGGTATGTTCAGGCCACCCAGAAGATTGACATCTTGACAGAAATAATGGACTAGAGGTAATGCAGAAAGAATCATACACGTTCTGACATGGCTAATGTATGGATTGGTATTACTTGATTATACTTATTTATCATAAAGGAGGGTATTTATTTTATTTTATTTGGTGAGTGGGAAGAGTTATGGGGAAAAGAGGATTGTAATAATAGTGCCAAAAAAAGAAAGAGAGAAAAAGGGAGAGAGAAAGCAAGAAGAATTAAGAAAGGAAGGAAAGAAAAGAAAAGGGAAGAAAGGAAAGAAGAAAGGATGGAAGAAGGAAAGGAAGAAAGAAAAAAAGAAAGGAAGGAAGGAAGGAAGGAGAGAAAGGAAAGTAGGAAGAAAAAAACATTAATGAAACATTTGTAAAATACAAAGAGAAAAAGGAAATTGAGAAATAGATTAGTAGGACTGTATTGGAATTAATGTGTATATACTTAAAAAAACCCCAACAAAGTGTACATAATTGAAATTCATGGTGTCGTGATTTCTTTTTTTCTGTTCTTCTTTATATATGGAAATGATCATGTTTGTGGAGGATTGTTTTGTGTTGTGGAGAAGTGTTTTCTGCACAGCAACCCTGTGAGATAAGTAGTGCAAGAAGGGGTCAGAGTGGAGAAATGGACCCAGATCTTCTGGTTCCAAACATGTTGCTATTTTCTTTATCTCCTGTGGTCTTTATTTCCCAAGCCCTTCCTAGGGGGTGGAAGGGTCTGTAATCATAGCCCTTAAACATTCTTAAGTACTGGGAAAGGTTTTGTTTTTATTCTTCATCCCAGGCTCTGCTCAGAACTGGGGATGGATGCTAGGATAATGCATCCTATGACCCTTTATTTGTTCCCATGCCTTTATCTACTCCTTCTCTACTCATGTGGGCCAAAGATTTGTAAGCAAGTAGGAATACTCTGTTTATGGTTTCCAATTTTCTTTTCCTAAAACTTCTATCATCATCTAACCAAATTTTACATTATTGTTCAAATTTTATTTCTTTCTTCCCATTACTGTCCATAACCTATTATTTGGTCCTTCCCAGACTCACACCTGACCTAACTTTCTTTGCCCCAATAAATACTTGTTCTCCACTGCAAGGGAAGCTGCACATTGTAGTTTAAAGAGAACTAGGTGACCAAATGAGATAGACAGCATTACAGGATGTAAAGTGGATCATTTTGATTGCATTTAATTAAAAAGCTTTTGCACAAACTAATACAACCAAGATTAGAAGGAGAGCAGAAAACTGGAAAAAAAAATTTACATCAAGTATCTCTGAAAAAGACCTCATTTCTCAAATATATACAGAACTGTGTCAAATTTGTTAGAATTTCCCTATCATTTTCATCAAACTGATCTTGATTTTTGTGAGTGTAAATGTGAGTAAATGTAGTGCTGTACACCAAATAACTGAAAGCTGCCCACTCCTTTTCTTCTCCACTGTTACCAACCTGTATTGGCTCAGCTTTCCCTCCAAGTTAGCAATGGACAGTTTACACTTGGAGAAACACTCTAATTTGCTGACATTAAGTCTTCTGGTAGTCATCTTGCCTTGGGGCAGCAGCTTTTGTTGAATGTAAATGTTTAGCTTAGAGAGGATGAGCCTAGGATCAGTCCAGCACTCTGTTCCCCACACATTACCTTTGTCACTCTCACATCCTGTCGGTCTCTTTCTGTATAATATCATAGTCTATCAAACACCAATGTTTACTGTGAGGGTGCATCCATGAAGTTTATTGTGTTTAGGCAAACAAAAGATGGTGCTGGTGATGAGAAGGTCTTCAGTAGTAAGTGACCATTGCTGTTGCTGTTTCCAATTCCATTCCTCCCAACAACTCCCTGCCATGTCTGATAGTCTATGCCTACTCTTTCACAACATGACTAATATGGAAATATGTTTTAAATGACTGCACACGTATAACCTTTTTCAAATTGCTTGTCTTCTCAAGAAGGGAGAGGGGATAAAGGGAAAGAATTTGGAACTCATAATTTTTTTAGATGAATGTTAAAAATTGTTTTTACATGTAATTGGAAAAAATAGATAAAAAAACCTAAATTACTTAAGTAATAAAATTGTATTTATTTGTTGTTTTTTTTTTTAAAGAAAAAGAACTGGTTTTGAGTCAGATGACCTAGCTTCAAGTTCTGGGTCTATTAATTACTACTAGTGTGATCTTTGGCAAATCATTTAACTGATCTGTGCCTCAGTTTCCCCATGTGTAAAATGTGTGTGTGTGTGTGTGTGTGTGTGTGTGTGTGTGTGTGTGTGTGTGTGTTTTGGAGGTGGGTTGTACTATAATCCCCTATTATCATCCTCATTTTTTAGTTGAGCAGACTGAAGATCTGAGACATGAAGAATCACATAGGTAGGAAGTTTCAGATGCCAGAGCTAGTCTTAAAGTTGACCCATTGACCCTGATAGGTCTTTCCCAGGAAAGTTCTCAAGAAACTATATTCAAGAGGGATTTCCTGTCCTAGCCCTAAAGAAAGGGAAGTCCTATAACCCTCTAGAGTTTCAGTGCTGTGACTCTCTGTGATGGGGAGAGAGAAGTGCAACTATGTTTCCCACTCCATCTCCCAGAGTCCAGGGACATTTAAAAGGAAGAAAAGAAAGGATGGGTAGATAGAAGAAGCATTTATTAAGCACCTACTGTGTGCTAAGCACTGTACTGTTTTACAATTATTACCTCATTTGATCCTCATAACAACCCCAGAAGGTAGATGCTGTTATTATAATAACTTCACAGATGAGGAAACTAAAGCAAACAAGTTAAATGACTTTCCCAGGTTCACATAGCTGGTAAATCCCTTAGACTGTATTTGAACTCAGGACTTCCTAACTCCAGGCCCAAGCAGCTAGTATTTGAACCTGGTGTGATTGATATAAGGTTTCTGAGAGGGGAATAGAGAGTTACCCTCAGAGTCAGAAAGACCTGGGTTTAAGTTCCATCACTAATACATACTAGCTGTGTGACCCTGGGAAAGAATTCCTTAGTGTTGCAGACAACTCTCTAAGGCTAGAAGGTGCAGAGAAGGTGGAGACTTATATTGGTGGAGAATCTTTCCTCATCTGAACAGTTCCCTGTACTATTGTAATCCTAGGTCCTGGCCCTATCCTCGTCCAAGAGGTATCACAGTGCAGCAGAAAGGCTGGAAGCCAAGATACTTGGGTTCTAGACATGATTCTGCCATTAATGCAGACAATAAGCTGTAGGACCTTAAGGGAGTCATGGGGTTTCTTTGAACTGCAGGATCCGCTTATGGAAAATGAGATACCCACACTAAATATGTATCTAAGATACCTTCTCCCTCCAGTACTCTGTGTTATAGTGCTCTGTGTTCTAAAGCCCCCCTCCCAGCTCTGACATTCTCTTTTCTAAGGGCCCTCCCAGCTCTGACATTCCATGTTCCAAGCCCCTCCCAATTCTGACATTAGGTGTTCCAAGGCCCCTCTCAACTCTGATATTCTCTGTTCCAAGGTACCTCCCAGCTCTGATATTCTGTTCTAAGGATCCTCCCAACTCTGACATTCTAAAGCCCCTCCCACCTCTGATACTCTGGGTTCTAAAGGCCTTTCCTGAAGCCTTTCTTGCTCCATGTCCCCATCTGCTAGTACCTTCATCCTCAAGGCTTTCTTTATACTAATATAGCGTCCCCTCTAGAAGACAGTCTCACTTCATCCCCAACTTGGCCATCGAAGGTTGAAGGTCAGGTCCATTAGGGTTGGATAGAGGAGTGGGCAGCAACTTCTACCCAGGTTAAAAAGTACTTTGTGGCTATACACTTTTTTTTTTTGACAATTTTTTTGGGAGGGTAATTAGGGTTAAGTGACTTGCCCAAGGTCACACGACTAGTTTTTGTGTTAAGTGGCTGAGGCCAGATTTGAACTCAGGTCCTTCTGACTCCAGGACCAGTGCTCTATTCACTGTACAACCTAACCACCCCTGTGGCTTTACACTCTTAAAACTATCACTTTCAAGACTACACTGCTGAGTTTACCTTTAATAGTCAGGTACTAGACATAATTAACTCAAAGCAAGGTGACAGGAGAATAGTAGTTATAAAATATTCCCCTGTGAGCCTGGGGTATACTCTCCCTCAAATACATACAGACACAGGAAGAATAGATCCATATGGTACATAGACAATAATAGTAGGGAGTCATACATGTAAGTAACACACATGGGCAATTAGTTTCTCTGGCAATTTAGGGCCCCAGTTTACTTTTCCCAGCCTTTCTTCTTAAATAAGTTTTATTTTTTTTTTTCCAATTAGCAAACTTTTTTTTTTCTTTCTCTCCCAACTTCACCCCCCTCCATTAAAAAAAAAGAAAAATGAAGCCCTAGTGACAAATAAACATATTCATGTAAAACAAGTTCTTAACCAGGCCATGTAAGGATATATGTCTCATTCTTCATCTTGAGTCCATTATTTCTGTTTCAAGGGATGGGTAGCATTCTTCATTACTGGTCTTCTGGAATTATGGTTGGTCCTTACATTGATTAGAGTTCTTCAATCTTTTAAAGTTGTTTGTCTTTACAGAGTTCTATAAATTGTTCTCTTGGTTTTACTCACTTCACTCTACATCAGTTTGTACAAATCTTCCCAGGTTTCTCTAATATCATCCCTTTCATTATCTCTTCTGGCACAATAATTTTCCATTACACTCATATACTATAAGTTGCTCTACCATTTTCTGATTGATGGGTACCCCATTAGCTACACTAATGGTATGTTAATTTTCCTCTTTTCTTGTAGCTCCTCCAACATTCATCATTTATTTTTTGGCCAGCTTTGCCCATCCAGTGGATATAAGGTGGAACCTCAGAGTTGTTTTAATGTGCAATTCTCTAATTATTAATGGGTTAGAGTATTTTTCATATGGTTTTGGATAACTTGCTTTTGATAACAGATGGCTCATATCCTTTGACCATTTACCTATTGGAGATGGTTCTCATTTTTATAAATTTGAGTCAGTTCTTTATATAGTATATATTCTTTATATATTTTGGAAGTGAGACTTTTATTAGAGAAACATAATGCAAAGGTTCCCACTACAGTTAACTATTTTCCTTGTATGCATTGGTTTTGTCTGTACAAACCCTTTTTAATGTATATGATTAAAATTGTTCCTTTTTTCTTTTGTGACCCTCTCCATCCTTCGTTTAGTCAAAATCTCTTCCCTTATTGCTGTAGAATTTCTTCCTTGCCTCCTCTAATTTGCTTTATGAAGTCACCTCTTATGTCTCAGTCATGCATTAGGGAATAAAAATATTACAAACAAATTTAGAAAAGTAGAAATATTAGGCACATCACTTAATGACTGCAGTGCAATAAAATTTGAATGTTCAATAAAGGGCTACCACAGAAAGGATTAAAAATTGTGTCCAGTTGTTTTCAGTCGTGTCCAACTCTTTGGGGCCCCCTTTGGGGTTTTCTTGGCAAAGATATCAGAGTGGTTTGCCATTTCCTTCTCTAGCTCATTTTACAGATTGGAGACAATAATAATAGCTAGCATTTGTATAACTCTTTACAGTTTGCCATATGCTTAATTAGTATTGTTGGATGTCTACCTTAAGCATGTGAAGATTTCCCCGGGGGTGGAATCAGGGTTTGAGAACAATTTGTTCCAATGGCCATGAAGGCAGCCGAAGTAGGCAGTGTGGAACACTTAAGAGTTTGGTCAGACATTGAAAATATCAAGCTCCTTCACTGTTGGAGGTATACATGCAGTTCCCCTGGAGGCATGAAACTTGGAATGGGCTAACTCTGCAGTGAACCATGCTTTGTGTAAATTACATGCTGACCTTGCTGTGGTTCATGTTTTGCATGAGCACTGGAGGAGAATCAGACATTCCGTGAGATAAGCTCTGTTCCAGGCTGAGAGCTCTGTGACCCTGACTTGTTGCCCTGGGTTTAGCTCAGACTTGGTGATGTGACAACTTCTGCCTGAGGGGAAGGAGGGGCTGAAGGGGGATAAGAAGAGGGAAGCTCAAAGGGTTGGGAGGTAGGATGTAGAATTAGAATGGGGATTAGGATGTAACTGTAGAGGAGGTAGGGTTAGGATATAGTTAGGATGTAACTGCTAAAGAAGCTGCTGAATAAAGTCTTGCTACTCTTTGACTCTCCTGGCTTATGACTCTGTTCTTGGGGAACATGGCTGGCCATGACCAGATGTACACTGAAGTCCAGAAGAAGGTAAGACCCCGGCCGCCCCTGACCCTAAAGGTCGGATCACTTCACTACATCTCAGCCATCACCAGTTATCCTGACTTCTGTCTTGCCACCAGGATTCAATGACTTTCGAAGAGAGAGTGAGGCTGACAACTTTGTGCAACTCCCTCACTTAAATCCAATTCACAGGCAAGTCAATACATTATTCTGTGCTGTCATTGGTCCTCTTGGAAAAGGAAGGATGAATAACGGTAACATAAATATTATTTCCTTTGATCTTCACAACTACCCAGGGAGGTAGGTACTATTATTATCCCCATTCTACAGATTAGGAAACAAAGTGCCTTGCCTGGGGTCACATAACTACTGAGTATGTGAAGTTTGGTTCAAATTAGATTGTCCTGATGCCAGTTCTTTCCACTGGCTGCCATTTAGACTAAATAACTTAATCCTAAAGAATTTATGGATTAAAAAATACATCATTGAAATAACAGATAATTTCATTAGTCATTATGACCATATATGACTCAGGAGACCATATATGACTCAGGAGACCATATATGACTCAGGAGACCATATATATGCAGCCAAAGTTATTAGGGGAAATTAATATCTCTAAACATTTTCATCAACAAAAGAAAGATCAATGATTTTGTCATGTAACTAAAATAGCACCAAAAACAAAAACAAAAAACCCACCAAAAGGGGCGGCTAGGTGTCGAGGTGAGTAAGAGTGCTGGCCCCGGAGTTGGGACGACCCAGCATTGGATCCAGCCTCAGAAAATGAGCACCCACACATAAATAATGACTGGCCACGTAACCTTGAGCAAGTTACTTAACCCCAATTGCTTAAAAAACAAAACAAAACAAAAAAAACAAAAACAAACCACCAAAAATGAAATCCAAACCTATACAACTAAAAAAAAAATCAACAGATTTTTAAAAAATCAAATATACTTTTTCTCTTATGGTGTCCTAAGCTTTCTACTCCCATCATAGCTTTTCTCCCTGGGACTTCTCTCTAAAGTTCTACATGTACCTGCCAGAGCTACTTGTCCCTTTCATTGAATTTTAATTCCAAAAAGCATTTATTAAGCTCTACTATGATCCAGGTATGGTGCAAAGCTTTACAATTACTGTCTCCTTTGAGCTTCACAGCAACCCTGGGAAATAGGAACTCTTAATATACCCATTTTGTATGTGAGGAAACTGAGTGAAGTGAGAGGACAAGGAGAACAATGTAAGGGCAATGTAACAATGAACAATGTAACAGTAACAGCAATTTTGTAAAGATAATCAACTTTCAAAGACTTAGTAACTCCACTCTACACAATGACCAATCACAATTCCAAACGATTCATGATGAAACATGTTACCCGCCTCCCCATAAAGAGCTGATAGGCTCAGAGTGAAGATTGAAGTGTATTTCCTTCTACTTGTCTCTTTTTCCTGTCTTTTTTTTTTTTGAGTGGGGAAGGGACATGGCTAATACGGGAATTTCCTTTATATGACTATAAATATTTATAATGGAATCTATTTTTCTTGCCTTCTAAATGGGTGGGGGAGGGAAAGAATTTGGAACTGAAAATAAAATAAATCTTTTTTTTTTAAAAAGAAAATATTTCTAACAAATCATGCATTGGAGAGGCTCTTTGCAAAACATGTACTTTAGGACCTGGACTATAAAGAGATGGCCAACTATTTCCCTTTCCCAGTTTCTCTCCACCCAGGTGGGGTGGAGAAGGAAGAAAGCAGAAGGAAGGTTAAGACAAGGTCCTTGTTCCAGTTCCTCCTTCCCATTTTGGATTAGCAGAACCAGAGAAATCCTTCTTCTCCTTTTCTCTTGGTTTTCCCTCCCTTCCTTGTTCTGTTGCCACCTATAGTGTGAATTACAAAGTGAACCAGACTGTGAAACAACAACCAGGAGAAAGGAGGCAACCCCCTCTTGTCTGGTTGTTATTATTGTTATTGAGTAATTTCAGCTGTTTCCTACTCCTCTTGACCCCATTTGGGGGTCTGAGGCCAGATTTGAACTCAGGAAAATGAGTCTTCTTCACTTCAGGCCCTGCACTCAATCCACTGCACCACCTAGCTGTGGTAGGTTTCTAATAGTGGTGGTCTTGGGGCTGTTTTGTCTAAAGTCATGACTAAGGCCAGCAAGTGTAGAACTACCGTGCTGAAGGGCACAAGGAAAAGTGTCACTCTATAATTTTTTATATACAGGCATGTATGCTTAATTGCCTCAGTTCTTCATCTGTAAAATTAGCTGGAGAAGATAATGGCAAATCACTCCAGTATCTTTGCCAAGAAAACCCCAAATGGAATCAGATATGACTGAAAAATAACTGAAGACTACAGAAGATTCTGTACCCCCATGGCATGTGGAGCTTATATTTATAGAAGTAAAATTGTATGAGTTACCATTTAGGGAAACAGAAACTTAGTGGAGCTGTGAATTGGTCTAACCATTCTGGAATGCATTTGGGAATAATGCCCAAATAATTATGAAACCCTTTGACTCAGTCATATCACTAGTAGGTCTAAACCCCAGAGAAATCAAAGAAAGAGAAAAAGAACAAAATATTTATAAAAATATTTATTGTAGTTCTTTACATGGTGGCAAAAAAATTGGAAACTGAGGGAGCATCCTCCTATTGGGGAATGGTTAAATAAACTGGGATATATGAATGTGATAGAAAGAATAAGATAGACACTTTCAGAGGAAACTGAGAAGATCTCTGTGAACTGATGCAAAGTGAAGCAGGCAGGAGAATGATTTATAAGATGACACCAACATTATAGAGGAAAAACTTGGAAAGATTTTCAAACTCTGATATATACAGTGATAAACCCAGGGAGCAAAAGACTGAAGATGAAACTTGCCTCCTGCCAGGGAGGTGATGAATTTAAAATGAAACAAAAGACATTCTTGGGAATGGACAACATGGGAATTTATACATTTGCATTTTTATGATGAGGGTTTCTTGGTGAGGTGTGTGTTTGTTTTTGTTCAAGGTAGGGGAAGTGGAAGAGATAGATTATAAATACATATTAAGTTAATTAATTGAAAAAGAAAACACCAAACACTCTCCACCACCAACCCCCCAAATAATAAACACAGAACATAATTGGATTAAGAATATCCCAATTGGGCAACTCAGAGCCCACATTATACCTCATGAAAATATCAAGCTTAGCTCCTTTGAAATGTGGGAGTAGTATATGACATCCTTGAAGACCCAGAACAGTATTTGATCACCCAATTTGAAACTCAGGAGTAGTCAGGAATGCCCTAGCAGAATATGCCAATGAGCATCTTCCAAAACCTCTTGGCAATGAAAGACAATAAGTAGTTGGAGAACCACAGTGAAAGGGCAGTTAAAAGGATTATCAAGTATTTAGATAGAATGAAGTGAAATTGTAGAGGTCAGGGAACCATAAAATGATGAGGTTTAAGGTTAGAAGACCCCAAAATACCAACATGCCGGGTCCTGCTGAATGAATTTAACTCAAGTCTTCTCTCAGCCAAAGAAAAGCAAAGTTTATTAAAAGTTTGCCATAATGGGTAGATTCTTAAGGAGCCTCTGTATCTGTGATGCTTGTACTGGATAAGCAGGCCAGAATAATCTGACACAGAAGGAGTGTGCCCTAGATCATTCTTTGGCCTTCTTTTTCATGGAGGCAAGATGGGTTCTTATATACAGAAGGAGGAGGAATCTAGGGGTGGTCTAGAGGAGGAGTTTAGGGAGGGTCTTTAGGAGGAGTCAAATGAGGTCAGACTCCAGTGATGAGAGATTAAGAGTGGGAAGTAGCTGGACAAAGGAGGGCTAAACTAGTAACAGAGATTTGGGCCTAGCTATAATGTAAGGCCTACGGCCTCAGGCAAATGCCTCATCAAATGGGAAGATTCAATCACAGTTCAAGGGGGTTCCCAGAGCCCATACTTCATCATTATGATGCCTCAGGCAAAATGCCAGGAACTGGGTTGCTGAAATGTGTGGGAAAGTTCAGGGGCTGGATTCTGTTCAAAGACATGGTCTTTTCCTTTTAAGGGCCCAGGTCCCATCATCCCATCAGTATCTTTAACCTTGGAGTTTCAAAAGGTTGAAAGCAAACTAAAAGAATTGAGGAGGGGAGGATTCTGGGAAGATGGTGGAGTAGGTCAGAAAATCACAAGTTTTCCAGATTTCCCCTACAAATGAGATAAAATAGTGCCTCAGGGTCAATATAGAGTGGTTAAAAATAAATAATAGTAGTGGTAGTATTGGGGTTTGGGGGTTGAGGGGTGCTTGAGACCCTAATATATCGACACACCAGGTGCTGCTGAATGAATTAGACTCAAGGCTTCTCTCAGCCAATGTAAAACAAAGTTTAATTATTAAAGATTCACCATAATGGGTAGACTCTTAAGAAGCCTAAGTATTTGTGATGTTTGTATTAGACAAGTGGGCCAGACAATCTGACACAGATTGAATCTGCTCTAGATTGAATCTCCCTGCTTTTGTGGAGACAAGATGGATCTTATTTATAGAAAGACTGTGGGAGGGATCTAGGGGTGGTCTAGGGAAAGGATTTGGGGAGGGTCTTGAGGAGGAGTCTAAGGAGAATCTTGAGGAACCGAGGTCAGATTCCAGGAATGGGATTAAGGGTGAGAAATAGCTGAAAGCTCCCTGGGGATGACAGACAATGGAGGCCTAGGCTAGGTTAAGAGTAACAGAGATTTGGGCCTAGTGATAATGAAAGGCTTATGGCCTCAGGCAAATGCCTTATCAAGGGGGAAGATTCAAGGGGTTTCCCAGAGCCTGTACCCCATCAGTAGAACAAGGATGGCAATTCAATTCACAATAGAATTGAGTCTTTAAATGGATGTAATTACAAGACAGAAACTTGACCTTTAGGCAAATTTTTCCAAGATACCAGTGTGTAAAGGGTCACAATAAAATGATGAGGGGTGCTTGAGACCCCAAAATACCAACATGCCAGGTCCTGCTGAATGAATTATACTCAGGTTTTCTTTTAGCCAAAGAAAATTAAAGTTTACTAAAAGTTTGCCATATTGGGTAGACTCTTAAGGAGCTTTGGTATCTGTGATACTTGCATTGGGCAAGTGGGCCAGAATCATTTGACATAGAGTAAATCTGTGCTATGGCGCTCTCATATCACATGGAAGCAAGATGGGGTCTTATATACAGAAAGGCTGTGGGAGGAATCTAGGGGTGCTTTAGAGGAGGAGTTTGAGGAGGGTCTTCAGGAGGAGTCAATGAGGTCAGACTCCAGTAAATGAGTGATTAAGGGTGGTAAGTTGCTGGAGGCTAACTGGATATAGACCATGATGGGGAGACACTTTAGGATCTAGGAGTCTAAAACAAATGCTGGCATGGCAGAAATAGCTTACCCAGGAATTTCCTGATCCCAAACAATTGACTCAACTATCTTCCACATTCCTGAGTGAACATGGGAAGATCTGGGAGGCTTAGCTAGAGAAAATTGGCTTCCCAATTTCACCAACAGGTCCTTTCCCAGCAAGGTCCCTTCCCATAAAAGGAGAGGATAAAGAAGGAGTGTTCAAACAGGTCCTCAAGTAGGCAAGGGACTGGGTAGGTCTCGATTTTCCTGATGGGGTCCTTGGGATATGTATATATTTGTAACATCAGTCTATGTTTGTAATATCAGTTTGCAATCAGTTTGTAACATCAGTTTGTAAATGGGGTGCTTTGGGATCTATGTCTCTGAAATCAATTTGTAAAACCAGTCTGTAAAATTTCCCCCTCCCCAGTCTCAAAGCATTAACTCTGCCCCTTCCCCCTGCCAGCACTCTGCCCAGCAACAACTCATGAACTGTTTATCTCTGCTTGGAACAATAACAAGCTACTTATGAATCCTTCACTAAACTATCTATAAACATTTTAGCTTAGGCAAATGTTATCTCCCCTAGTAGAGTGGCCAGCTACACCATGAATCCTTTAATACCCTATCTATAGGTTAACTCCTTAGCCAATTATACCCATACTGTGTCTCCATTGGCCTTGGTTCCCATCATCCATCTTGTTAAACTTGACATTGATGGATAGCAGACTGGGCACTCCTCAGTTGGCCTTGACTGCAGGCTGACTTAGTGACGAGTCAGGCCTAAAACCTAAACCACACCTCCAGGTAGCCCCACCCTTGGGCTATTTCCCAGTGAATTATGGGCAATATGTCTGCACAGTTGATATTAAAAGTGCATGTTCCTTTAAGCACTGACCACTCCTTAACTCCTCCCTAATCCCACCCTTACTCACCTAGTTAGCATAATTGACACCTGATTTACTGTCTTGACTCCTTAAAACTATACCAGTGATTTCTGTAAGTTTGCAGGTTCCCTAAGAATCCTTGCCCAGGGTTAACAATAAACTTTTACAATCTCAGCTTCCAAGTTTGCTTGAGCCTGGTGAATTCTTTCCAGACTGAATTGCAGGGTCTCTGGTCACTGATAAGGATCAGAGTCCTGGTAGAACCTATTACCCTTCCCTCATCATCCCCTTCCATGCCCCTGACCTGACTGGTCAAGGGGAGGGTAGAAGCAATTGGTTAGAAGAGAGAACTTAGCCATAAAGTGGGTAACCTTGCCTTCAGCCTCGAGGCCTGCCTAGAGTTCAGTGAGAAATGGAGAAAGTGCCAAGCCCCAGGCTTCCCTGTCACTCCAAGTCTTGAGAATACTGGAGGACAGGGTATGGAGAAGTGGCTTTACCATTTTTCCAACCTCAGGGGCAATTCTTCTTCCAATCCCTCCTGGTCAGATGGGCATGGTCCTAGAGTGCTGGTTCCTGGTGCTCCCTCTGGGGGTGCCCTGGAGGGGCACTCCTTGGACCAGTGACCCTCCTTATGACATCAAAAGCAGGTTTTCCCACTGCCCAAGTGACTGGGCTTCCTTCAAAGGGGTCTCCTGGAGGGGCTTTTCCTGGTCATGGCAGCAGCCAAGAATCAAGCATGTTCTCTGTCTCTGGTTTGTTCCCTTCGGTCTTTCTCCTCTGCTACAACCAGGTCTCTGTTATTAAAGACCACAAAGGCCATCTCCAGTAATTGGGCCTGAGGTGTTTGGGGTCCCATTGCCAATTTCTGCAGTTTCCTCCTAATATATGGGGTAGACTGATTAATGAAATACATGTTAAGGATTGCTGCCTCTTCTATAGAATCAGGATCTAAATTTGCATACCTTTTAATAGTCTATCTAGGTAAAGGGCTGGGTTCTCCTTATTTGTCTGAGTAATTTCCCTAATTTTCTGATAATTTACTTGTTTTTGAAATGCAGTTCTTAGGCCTTCTAACAGGCAAAGTACCATATGGTCTTCACCCCCCCCCCCCCCCATCCCATCCTGGTAATCCCATCCTGGGACACTAGTGGGAACAGCAGCTGTTCCTGGGGGGTATTTTCTGGGGTCATTACTAGTCAAACAATCCCCAAATTTTGGGGCTTGTTCCCAGGTTCTCCTTTTCTCCTCAGTGGAACAACAGCTAGAGAAGAGGATACGCAAATCACCCAAAGAAAGCTTAAATTGTAGGGATATGTCCCAAATGCCTTCAGTAAACTTTGTTGAGTTTACAGAGAAGTTCCCCAATTTTTCTTTAAGTTGATTGAGATCTGAAATGGAGAATAGGTCATGCAAGCTAGCTGTCTCACTGGATGATAGAACCACTTCCCTTAGGGGAAAAAGCCCTGAAGGCAGTGTGGGGACAGGGGCTTGGGAAGGGAGATTGGAAGTCCCACTTGCTGTGAGTGAGTGACTGGGGGATGCTGGCTGAACTGGATCAGACTGCAATACTGGGGGATCTGACTGTCAAGGGGGAAGGTCAGCCAGCACTTGAGGAGGAGAAGGGGTCAGAAGAGGAGATACCTCTATGATTGCTGTGGGGATAGCCCTGAGGCCTGAGTGGGTGTCACCTCAGGGGAAGGGGACACAGAAGGAGGCACCTCTGCAAGACAGTTGTTTGGGACCTGAGCAGGAGTCCCTGAGCAGGGAGGGGCCATGGTGGGAGATGCAGGGTATGAGATATGGATGGTATAGGAGACAGTAAATGAAGGGTGTTGGGCTAGAGGAAAAGGGAAGGGAAACCATGGGAAAAAGGGTTGGGGAGCAGGAGGGGCTGGGGGAACTGCAGCAGTGAGACTGGTTACTGGGATCTGAGCAGGAGTTGCTGAAGGGGGAGGGGCTCTAGCTTCAACCATCTCACAGTCTTTTCTGAAAAAGTTCAATGAAGGCCATTAAGTAGGCAACTTCTATCCATCTTCCTTCTCTGCAACAATATAAATCTAACTGCAAGAAAGTATTATCTTTTAAAGTCCCCAAAACAGACACAATTCATGGTTCTCTAGGTGATACCGAGGCCAAACAGTGTTACACAAAAAACCACCAGCTTTTTTGAGTTCTCTAGAGAAACTAAATTTTTCCCAGTATTGTAAAAAACAACCCAAAGGCAAACTTTTGGGAACTAAAAAGGATCAACCCAATACAGGTGTAGGGCCTGGAAGTTCCTTCCTCTATAAAGAAAGGTTTGGGAGTAAACCTTGAAAAATAAACAAAACAAAACAAGATAAAAATCCCACAAAAAAGTACCTGAAGTTTTCCCAGTTCCCTATCGCCAGGAGAATTGAAAGAATCAGGCTTACACTTCCAGATGGGGTGTCTGTCCTTGTCCTCTGTTTTCAGAAGCTGCATCCAGGTCCATGTCCTCCAACATAACCAACCTAGAGGCCTCCCCCACAAATAAAAACACCTCAGAGAGCAAGGGAATAGGGAGAGAGAGAGGCTTACATACCTTCCATTCCCAGCTAGAGAAGAGCTTGAGATTAGCAGTGTTTCCCAGTCAGGGAACCATAAAAATGTAGGTCATCATAAATTGATGAGGTATAGGGTTAGGGGTGCTCAAGACCCCAAAATATCAACACACCAGGTCCTGCCAAATTAATTAAACACAAGTAGTCTCTCAGCCAAAGAAAAGCAAAGTTTATTAAAAGTTCACCATATTGGGTACACTTTTTTTTTGAAGGGCAGTTGGGGTTAAGTGACTTGCCCAAGATCACAGGGCTAGTAAGTGTGAAGTGTCTGCAGCCAGATTTGAACTCAGGTCCTCCTGACTCCAGGGCTAGTGCCCTGGACCACCTAGCCACCCCTTGGGTAGACTCTTAAGGAGCCTCTGCAAGCATCATTTGACACAGAGTAAGTCTATGCTAGAGAAGTCTATGGTGCTCTCACACCACATGGAGGCAAGATAGGGTCTTATATACAGAAAATTTGTGGGAGGAATCTAGGGGTGGTCTAGAGGAGGAGTTTGGGGAGGGTCTTCAGGAGTCAGATGAGGTCAGACTCCAGTAATGAGTTTGGGAAGGTCTTCAGGAGGAGTCAATGAGGTTCACTCCAGTAAATGAGTGATTAAGGGTGGGAAGTTGCTGGAGGCTACCTGGAGCCAACAGACAATGGTGGGCTAGGCCAGTTCAAGGGTGGAACAGATTTGGGTATAGATATTTTGGGAGAATCAAGGGTGGGGGCTACCTGGATAATGGAGGGCTAGGCTAGAAATAGAGGTTTGGGCTGAGCTATAAAGGAAGGCTTATGGCCTCAGACAAATGCCTCAGCAAATGGGAATACTCAAGGAGACCTCAAGGGGGTTCCCAGAGCCTGTATTTCATCAGGTGGTGGGTAAAGAAATCTAGCTTGATTAAGTCTTAGCAAAATAGAATTAAAATTAATTTCCCATTTTGCAGCCCTGTTGATCATTCTCTACTCCTGGACACCCTCTCTGGGTTTTCATCACACTTTTCTCTTAGCTTTCTGAGTATTCTTTGGTCTCCTTAGATGGATCATGATTTATGTCATGACCCCTAACTGTGGCCATCTCAAGACTTTTCTCAAGCCCTCTAAGTATGGATGTCCCTAAAGACTCTGTCTTCTGCTCTTCTCTATATATACTTTCTCATTTGGGGACCTCATCAATTGCCATGGATTTGATTACCCTTTCTATAAAGATAACTTTTAGATCTAAGTGTTGAAATTTGGGGGTTTAGGGGTGCTTGGGACACCAGAATACCAACACACCTCATCCTGCCAAGTGAATTAAATTCAAACCTTCTCTCAGTCAAAGTAAAATAAAGTTTATTAAAGATTAGCTATAATGGGTAGACTCTTAAAGAGCCAAAGTATTTGTGATGCTTGTATTGACAATCAGGCCAGAACAATCTGACACAGATGATTCTGAGCTAGATTGAATCTGAGTCCCTTCATGGAGGCAAGATAGATCTTATATATAGAAAGATTGTGGGAGGGATCTAGAAGTGATCTAGTAGTTTGGGGTGATGGGATGAGGGATCCAGGGAGGATCTTGAGGAGCAGTCTAGGGAGGACCTTTATGGGACTGAGGTCAGACTCCAGGAACCAAGAGAATGGGATTTTGATTTGATCAGGAGTGGGAAACAGTGGAGGTAACAGACCATGGAGGGCTAGTCTAGTTTAAGGGTAAAAAATTTGGTCACAGATATTTTGATAGGACCAAGGGTGGGAGGTAGCTGAAGGCTACCTGGAGATAACAGACAATGGCTAGGCTAGGTTAAGGATAACAAAGATTTAATCATAGTGATAATGGAAGGCTTATGGCCTCAGGCAAATGCCAGATCCAGTGGGAAGATTCAAAGAGAATTCAAGGGGGTTTCCAGAGACTATACTCCATTGTAAGTTCAGTCTCTCTCCTGATCTCCAGTCCTGCATCACTAAATGTCCAATGCTATTGGACATTTCTAGTTGGATGTCTCTAAGGCATCTCAAACTTAACATGTCCAAAAGAGAAATCATTGAGTCCCATCCTTGACACCTGCCTCCTGTGACTTGGAAAAAACCAATTAATCTTACAGTGTCCCCAGGCAACTCTCTAAAATTGTTAAGTTGCAGCACAGATGGAAAACTACCTTGGCAAAGAGAGCTTCCTCACCAGGAGCTCCCTTCAGCAATGAAATTTAAGGGGTGATGCTATCTGGACCCCTAAAAGGAAAAGACCACGTCTTTGAAAGCAATTGGATCCTTGGATTTTCCAATACATTTCAGTAGCCCAGATCACTGGTGCTTCCAAAGCGCAATGCATCCTGTCCACTCCAGCCCACCTAGATCACTTAATTAGCTTGTTTCACTGTCTTTCCACTTTCACTCCTGGCCCACCTCAGACTACTTAATATTCCTTTCCTTATTGCATCTGGCCCACCCCAGACTGTTTACTAATCTCATCCAGATCCTTTCACTGTCCTTTTTGTATATAAGCATCAGTCTTACCCCCATTAATTAAGGCTGGACAGAAACCAGCCTCTAGCCTGTGGGTGGACAGAACAAAACAAATAGAGTAGACTATAGACAGGACAGTCAGGACACAAACAGAAGTTTAATTAATTTCAGAGTGTGGAAAATGACATTTGCAAATCAAATCCGCCTCCCCCATTCCCCACAAACTTCAAAACACTAGAAGCTTGTTTGACATTAATTGGTGTCAGAAGTGGGATTTCAACCAACTAACTTTCCTTCACTGCCCTAGAATAATGAAGCCATAACAGATGGAAAGAGAGAGAGGGAGGAAGGAAGGGAGGAAGGGAGAGAGAGAGAGAGAGAGAGAGAGAGAGAGAGAGAGAGAGAGAGAGAGAGAGAGAGAGAGAGAGAGAGATGTTTGAATTACATAGCTGGACATTTGGAGCTCCATTTTGGAGGTGTGCATCACCAGAGTGATCTGGAATAAACCAGGTCAGGAAAAGGATCCTGGAGTTTTCCTCATGAAGAAAGTGGAACTCAATACCAGCTTGGAGGCCTGTCTGCCAAAAGAGTTTACCAGGGTGTGCCTACTATGTAGGTTATTGCTTCTTGGAGCCATAGGTAAGAGTTGCCTACCAGGTAGATGCCAAAGGTATATGAAAAGAGACCTCACACCAGAGATGATAGTCTTCCTGACCATCCCACAACTGGGAAGTATTGGAAGTAGGATTAAAATACAGATCCCCTGCCTCCAAATCCTACTCTTCTAGGTTGATCCTCATGTTTTATAGCATTTTTTAAAGAATGAAAGCATTTATATAAAGAAACTAAACAACATTGGGTGAAAGAAGGTACTTCAATCCCAATTAAATGTTCCCACTTCCATCTGCACCCCAAGGTTTTCTCAATTAAATTATGTCCATTTTATAGCTGATTGGTTTAGAGGCAGATAACTGAATCTGTGTGGTCTCTTCCTTCCTTTCCAGATAATCTTCTTGATTACTTGATATGTACTACATCATCCAGCAACATTGACCTTCTTAGTTCATTTCCTTGTCTTTGCATTGGCTGTCCTCTACACCTGTAATTCTCTCCCTTCTCACCTCTACCTCCTGGGTTCCTTGGCCTCATTCAAGACTTAGTTTGAACCTCACCTTCTATAGGAGGCCTTTACTGGTCCATGTCAATCTTTCAAATCTCTTTCCTTTGAGATGACCTTTTATCACCTCTCTGTATAGTATGTCCATATGCAATGGTTTACATATTTACTCTACCATTGGGATGTGAGCTCCATGAGGGCAGCGAATTTTTTACTTTTCTCTGTGTAACATGGATGCTTTGACTCTGGTGTCATTGTACCAGACCTATTAAGTTTTAATGCTCCCTTCCCCTTTCTCTAGTACCCAGAAGGACTTGGGGAATCTCTCTTTTCTACTATTGGCTAGAGCCTCTACTGCTTTAGGGGTTCAGTGATTAACACTCCAGTTCCATTTAACCACTTAGCAGCACATAAGCTTTTACAAAGGAATTTTTACTTCAAAGTATAGCAAAAACAAAGGCACATTTCCCCCAATCACTTGGGCCATAATACATACCCTACAACATCTTAGCTTCTGAGAAGGGGAGAAGCATTACTATTCAAAATTTAGCTTTGTTTCTACATAGTGTTAGTTACACCAAATTTAAGTCCACAGACAGCAATTCAGCCTTCTGTTGAACCTTCAACTGGACCTTTGCTCCTTAGGACTTTGTTGCTGGACTGGCTACAACATCTGGCCTGGTTTCCTGGGCTCCTGGATCCTCATGGTGAGAAGACCCTGCTCCCTGCTCTTATAATGGAAAAGCACAAACAAAAAAGGCCAAAATCCTAGGCCTAGATCTTGGGTCCATCTGGTCTAAAGGGGAGAGTAGAGGGAGGTGGCCTGCCAGGTCCCACCTTACTGGTAGGTATGAAAAGTCCTTCACTCTCAGATGCAAATGCAACTCTGATAGTGCTCAATCAGTTCTTTATCTTCTTCTTCTTCTTCTTCTTCTTTTTTTTTTTTTGCTTTTTGGAGGGCAGTTGGGATTAAGTGACTTGCCCAAGGTCACATGGCTAGTAAGTGTTAAGTATCTGAGGCCAAATTTGAACTCAGGTCCTCCTGATTCCAGGACCAGTGCTCAACTCACTGTGCCACCTAGCTGCCCCATAAAGTGGCAGATTCTTTTTTTTTTTTGCTTTTTGGAGGGGGGAAGGCTGGGCAATTAGGGTTAAGTGACTTGCCTAAGGTCACAGGCTAGTTTTTGTGTTAAGTGTCTGAGGTCAGATTTGAACTCAGGTCCTCCTGACTCCAGGGCTGGTGCTCTATTCAGTGGGCCACCTAGCCACCCCCCTCTCAATCAGTTTTAAAGATGGCAGACAGCCAATGGAAAAATCTGCTTCCAACTGCATGGCAGGCCAACACAAAATGTCCATCTATGCTCTGGTCCTCTAGTCTCCTAGAATGTAGTCACTTGGAATTTTCCATGTGTGTGATTACAACTTAGGTGATTTAGGTGTGTCCATTACATTTATATGGCCAACTCTTAGTATAGTGCCTGGCACATGATAAGTGACTAATTAATGCTTGTTGACTGATTGCATTTATGGCTTCCAGATTTGACTTTCATTGACTAAGCCATTTCCATCAAGCATCATGGGAAAGCATAACAAAAACGCAACAGACATTAGGGAAACTATGCATGTGCTGAGCCCTGAGTACTGTGTTAAGCTTTGAGATGTGCAGTCTAGGCAAGACAACATAAACCACTTGGTTTCTCTCTGGATTTTGGTTGTCTGGTTGTCCGGGCAGATCTTCAAGACGTGTAATTTTGTAGCTGTATTTTGTGGTTTGCATCTTGCTTTTATAAAGCACTTCACAAAAGGCTTGCCAACCACAACATTCAAGTTTAGTATAACCATTATACAGCAGAATCATAGACTTCAAGGGTTTGCAGTGACCTGAGAGGCCACATAGTCCAACTCAAATCTGAGAGGAATCCTCACTATAACATACCTGACAAGTAGTTGCTAAGCTTCTGCTTGAAGCCCTCCAAGGATGGGGTGTTTACTACTTCTCTAGGAAATCCATTGCACTTTTAGAGATCTCTTATTGTTAGGAAGTCAAGTTGTCAAGGCAACTGATGTCAAGTTTAACTTGACTTCAAGTCTAAATTGACCTCCCTTTCATTTCCTTGATATAGTGGCAAATACCTCCACAAAAGAATTGTTATTTGATAACCCAAGCATTGACACTGGGGAAAGGAAAAGAGAATGCCTATATAAGGTTTGTGACATTATCATGGAAGCCCACTTTTATAAAACACTTTGCAAATGCTTTCCTACTACCATGATATAAGAGAAACAGTACAAATATTATATTCCATGGGCATTTATCTATCTAAGGACATTCTTTACAGCTGACTGAAGATGGGAGTGGAATGCTAGGGGCTTCTGAATTTGCATTCAGATTGGGGTAAGGGTGTGGCAGTTCTGTAGACTGGGGTGCTGTGGAAACTTCTAAGATGGTTTCCCAGGCTTCCTCTTTTGTATAGAAAAGACCCCTTTCTGAAGTGTTAGAAATAGTAACAACTTTCTGGGAATCCAGGACGGTGGTAGATGGAGAGCTACCACCACTTCTAAATTGATGCTTTGGGATCTTTGAGCACATTAATGGGTAGAAGAAAATGAGAAAAGCTTTTTTCCAATTTACTTAGCAACAAGGTGGGATATAGAGGGTCATATTTATGATGCCAGGTACCATGGGGCCAGTTGGAAATTTATCTGTGAATTTATTATTGGGCAAATAGGGGAGATATTCTTGTCTTGTTTTAGGGGTGAAAGCAGAAAAGAAGGGACAGAAACACTTTTAAGACATGCCAATCACCTGGTAAGTACCCTAGAGAACAGTCTTGGCTTGTTTTCTCAGGTGAAGAATAAAAATCCTCATAGGGTGGATCACTATAGGTTTTCCAATGAAGGATGTTTGACTATTTGTCCAGTATATTATAACTGGAAGAGCTATCAGTGTATACCATAGAGTAGGTTACTCCTACAGTTAGTATACATGGATTTTATGTTTTCCACCTTCCTAATTCAGAATTCAACCCTTGCAATTTGCTTTCCTCCAAAATCACTTTATTGAAATTGTGTAGTGTGAGAGACAGCAAAGGGTTAAGTTTCCATAGGCCCCAGAAAGAGGTAAAGAAACTTAAAGGATTGTCAACTCTAACTCTCATTGATTGTCTCCAAATTTGGTGCATAATGAGGGATTGGAAAACACAGTCCTCTGAGAGGCTACTAATTCATGAATAAGTATGGTATTGAAGGATTGAGATTGCTTTGTGCTGATTAGTTTGAGATTGTAAACCCACCTCACTGACCAATGCTGAGACCTGACAGGAGAGGGCAGGGTTAGGATTAGGATAACAGCAGCCTGAAAGTTTCTGCAATTTGCACTCCCTGGCAGACACCACATGAGAGACAAGGGCTGTGCCCTTTCTCATGAGAAAGAATAAAGACATTTTCTAATCTCTGACTCAGACTCCAATTTTGAAGATCTAGTTAGTGGTCTCTATCCCACACAGTGGCCAATGGCTTCTTAATTAGAAAATTCTGTAATATTTTCTGAGTTCCCATCCTTCTTAACCTCTCTGAAGAGTCCTCCATGTAACTTAGAAAATTCTTTTAAAAACCATTTTGTCCCTTTTTATTCAATATTTTATACCCCCCCAAAAAACATATAAAAACAATTTTTAACACTTTAAAATTTTTTGAGTTCCAAATTCCATCCCTCCCCTGCCCCTTCCTGAGGTGGCAAGCAATTTGATATAGCTTATACATGTGCAATCATACAAAACATTTCCATATTAGTCATGTTGTAAAAGAAAATACATTCTCCCCCAAAAAACCCCCAAGAAAAATAAAATTAAAAATTAAAAAAGGATGCTTCAATTTGTATTCAGACTCCATCAGTTCTTTCATTGGAGACGGATAGCATTTTTCATCATAAATCCTTCAGAATTGCCTCAGATCATTATATTGCTGAGAATAGCTAAGTCATTCACTGTTGATCATTGCACAGTATTGCAATGTTCTCCTGGTTCTTCTCACATCACTTTGTGTAAGTTCATGTAAGTCTTTCTGGGTTTTTCTGAAAACACCTGCCCATTATTTCTTATAGTATAATCATATGCAATCACAATCATGTACTATGACTTCTTCAGCCATTCCTCAGTTGCTAGGCATCCCATTCTTTGCCACCATTAAAAGAGCTGCTATAAATATTTTTGTACAAAAAAATCCCCAACCCCCTTTTAAAAAAAATCTCTTTGGGATACAGACCTCATAATGGCATGGCTGTGTCTTTGAATGGCTGTGTATAACATAATTTTACAGCCCTTTGAGCATCATTCTAAATTGCTCTCCTAAATGCTTGGATCAGTTCACAATTCCATCAACAATACATTAGTATCCCAGTTTTCCCACATTCTCTCCAACATTTATCATTTTCCTTTTCTGTTACATTAGCCAATCTGATAGGTGTGAGGTGGTAGCTCAGAGCTGTTTTAATTTGCATTTCTCTAATCAATAGTGGTTTAGAGCATTTTTTTCATATGACTATAAATAGCTTTGATTACTTCATCTGAAAACTGCCTGTTCATAGCCTTTGACCATTTATCAATTGACTTGTATTCTTAAAAATTTGACTCTGTTCTCTATATATTTGAGAAATGAGGCCTTTATCAGAGAATCTCTGTAAAATTTTTTTTCACAGTAACAATTACTGTGTATTTCCCTCTATCCTATTTTCCCTGTTCATCCCACTTGCTTTCCTTTCACTCTGTTCATCCTCAAAAATGTTTTGCTTCTGACTTATTGCCTCCTCTAATTTTCCTTCCTTCTATAAGCTCCTCCTTGTCTTATCACCTTCCCCTCCTACTTTCCTGTAGGGCAAGATAAATTTCTATAACCAACTGAGTATGTATGTTATTTTCTCTTTGAGTCAATTCTGATAAGAGTAAGGTTCAAATGTTGTCCCCCCTCTCCCATCTCCTCCATCTTCCCCTGCATCGCAGAAGTCCTTTCACACCTCTTTTGTGTGAGATAATTTAACCCCTTCTACTTCTTTCTGTCTCCTTCTTCCAAAGAATTCCTCTTTTTAGCCCCTTAATTTTATTTTTTTAGATATCATCCCATCATATTCAATTCACACTTATGCCTTCTGTCTCTGTATACTCCTCCTAACTGCCATAATAATGAGGAAGTTCTTAAGAGGTACAAGAGTTACAAGAATCATCTTCCCATGTAGGAATGTAAACAATTTCATCTTATTGAATCCCTTATGATTCCTCTTTTCTCTTTACCTTTTTTTTTTTTTTTAAAGCAATTGGGGTTAAGTAACTTGCTCAGGGTTACACGGCTAGTCATTATTTATGTGTGGGTGCACATTTTCTGAGGCCGGATTCGATCTCGGGTCATCCCAACTCCAAGGCTGGTGCTCTTACTCTTTACCTTTTTATGCTTCTCCTGAGTCTTGTATTTGGAACTCAAATTTTCTATTGACCTTTGGTCTTTTCATCAAGATTGCAATTTCATTGAATTTTTATTTTTTCCTTCTAAAGGATTACACTCAATTTTTCTGGGTAGGTGATTCTTGCTTGTAATCCAAGCTCCTTTTCCCTCTGGAATATCATATTCCAATCCTTCCAATCCTTTAATGTAGAAGTTACTAAATCTTAGGTTATCCTGACTATGGCTTCATGATATTTTGAATTGTTTCTTTTGATTGCTTGCAATATTTTTTCCTTGACATGGAAGCTCTAGAATTTGGCTATAATATTACTGGGAGATTTCATTTTGGGATCTCTTTCAAGGGGTAATTGGTGATTCTTTCAGTTTCTACTTTACCCTTTGGTTCTAGAACATCAGGGCAGTTTTCCTTGACAATTTCTTGAAAAATGATATTTAGGCTCTTTTTTTGATTGTGACTTTCAGGTAGTCCAATAATACTTAAATTATCTATCCTTGATTTATTTTCCAGGTTCGATGTTTTCCCAATGAGATATTTCACATTGTCTTTATTTTCTTTTATTCTTTTGATTTCATTTTATTGTTTCTTGATGTCTCATTGGGTCATTAGCTTCCCATTCACCCACTTCTAATTTTTAAGGAATTATTTTCTTCAGTGAATTTTTGTACATCTTTTTTTCATGTGGCCAATTCTGCTTTTTAAGAAATTCTTTTCTTTTTTTTTTTTTTTTTTTACTTTTAAAAAGCATGGATTTAATAGGATTTTGAGGCCCACGTATGGAGAAACAGGAGAGAATGGGAAGAAGCTGTGCTGGCAGCACCAAATGACACTTTTGGGAGCTTTGATAATTCCACATTCCTGGAGCCAGCATTCTTCTCTGGTGATCTGGCAGTGTCTCTCAGAAGAACCATCCTTGGAGATAATGTCTTCATTATACTCCCATCATCATATTCCAAGAGGACTTAGTGCTCAGCTCCATGGTCTGGTTTAGATTCTGTTCTAGATACCCATAGGCACAAATTTGCCCAGGCCAATCCTGACCTCCCCAGGTGACCCCAATTGTTGTGTATTGACAATTGGCTTTGGGTCCTGATACTATGAGTGAAGCTCTGTGGGGCATTCCTGTCCTCCTTATAGGGCCAGAGGTAGATGTCATAGTGCAATATTCCTCCACCCCTCCCCCAGCTGGGGACAGGGCCTCAAGTCTAAAGGGGCAGATGGGCTGAAGGAGAGCAGAAGGCAGCAGCTCCAGGCTTCTCCACAGGTCTCCATGCAGGCAGCTCACCATTCCTGCTCTCAGCTCAGTGAAGTCAGCATGCAGGCCGTTCTTCTCTCCTGCTCCATGGCTCCACAGAATCACAGCTACCACAACTGGGAAACAAACAATTATCCCAGCCCCCATACTTTCCTTTTACTCAGCAGATCCCATCCCTCGTCGCCATTTTGTAGCAGCAAGCACCCCAATATCCCCAGGGTGACTGCCAACACAGGTTCTTAGATCTGCTTTTCAAAAGGAAAGCAACTCAAAATCAGTTAACAAGCTTAATTTAATCAAACAAACACACATTACCTAGTTCAGGGGAAAAAGGTCAGCACCCCGAACTTCAGAGTTACAGAACTTACAGATCAAACAGACAGGCTTCCAAACTGTCCAACCATTATATCAATACCAAATCACAGTTACCAGAGAGGGAAGCATCAACATCTGGGTTTTCAAAGCCGGGGGGCTCTCAACAACGGCTTCCCAGAGTCTCATCTGGTCAAATCACACAACACTTCTCAAAGTGAGCCCCCGAAATTCTTTTCTTTAGTGAATTTCTGCACCTCTTTTATCATTTGGTCTACTCTGTCTTTTAAGGTGTTATCTTCTTCAACATTTTTTGTGTCTCCTTTACCAAATTGTTGATTCTTTTTTTCATTATTTTCTTGCATTACTCTTATTTCTTTTCCCAATTTTCCTTCTACCTCTTTTATTTGATTTTTAATGCCTTTTTGAGCTCTCCTGGGAATTCTTTTTGGGCCCAAAATCAAGTCACATTTTTCTTTAAGGCTTTGTTATCATCTTCTGAGTTTGTGTTTTAATCTTCCCTATCACCAGGGAACTTTCTTTTTTTTTTTTTTGGAGGGCAACTGGGGTTAAGTAACTTGCCCAAGGTCACACGGCCAGGTTTTTGTTTGTGTGTGTTAAGTTCTGAGGCCGGATCCGAACTCAGGTCCTTCTGACTCCAGGGCCGGCGCTCTACTCACTGCACCACCTAGCCGCCCCCACCAGGGAACTTTCTAGTGCTAAGTTTTGTTGTTGTTTGATCATTTTCCAGTCTATTTTTTAACTTTTAATTTTATATTAAAGTTGGGCTCAGCTCCCAGAGTGGAGGGGGTACTGTCCAAGCCTCAGGTTTTTTATGTAGCTGTTTTCAAAGCTAGTTGGGGGGAGAGGGGATCTCTAAGTTTTCAGTTCCTCCAAAGTGGTATGACCAAAGGAGAGGTGTGTTTACTACTCTCCTTGCCTGTACTCTAGTCTGTGAGTTATCACAAGCACTCTTTTCCATCTTGGAACACTGACCAGAGTCCCTGCTCTATTGAAGCTGCAAGCTCTAATGTGCTACTGCTCCTTCTTGCTTTGGGTCTGCAACCCAGGACTGCAACCTGGATCTGAATCTGGGTGTAATGCAACAGTCCTGCCCCCAGTGCCAGCAAAAAGTCTGACCCCCTTACTATCTGTGAGCTAAGAACTCTGGAAACCTCTGCTTCTGCTGTTGATTCAGTCATCCCTAGGGCTTGCTGATGGTTTGCTGGGGGCAATCTATTAGACTGCATTTTACTCTCACCCTGATGTGACAGAGCTATACTGCTGACTTTCTAAGCTGTCTTGGGCTGAGAAATTGCTTCACCCCATCCTTTGAGCATTCTGCTGCTCAACCAACCTTTTGAAGCTCAAAAGGCCTCAGCCTAGTCCCTTCCTTATCCAATACTTCTTCATCCCAGGCAAGAAAGAATAGACCTAATAATCATAACAACAACAGCTAACATTTATATGGTGCTTTAAGGTGTGCAAAACACTTTACAAATATGACCTCATTTGATCCTTATAGCAACCCTGGGAGGTAAATGCTACTATTATCATCATTTTATAAATGAGGAAACTGAGGTAGACAGAAGTTAAGTGACTTGCCCAGGGTTATAGAGATAGTAGATATCTGAGGCTGGGTTTTCACTCTGATATTCTTGACTCCAGGACCAACATTCTATTTATTCTACCACCTAGTTGCCTGAATACATTATGGACAGAAAAAATAACAGGGCTATGTTCTCATGATTTCATATTGGCAAGGAGTGTAGGCTACCAGTACTCTCCCTGCCTGAAGGCCTTCAGCAGTTATTGTTGTTATCACTTGGTTATTTTTCAGTCATATCTGACTTTTTGTGACCCCATTTTGGGGGTTTCTGGAGTAGTTTGTTATTTCCACTGGAAATAACTGGAGTTATAAATTACTGGAGTGGTTTGCTATTTCCTTTTCCAGCTCATTTTACAGAAGAGGAAATTGAGACAAACAGGGTTAAGTGACTTGCCCAGGGTCACACAGCTAGTAAGTGTCTAAGGCTGGAGTCTTTCTGACTCCAGGCCTGGCACCACATAGCTGCCCACTAGCAATGAGGTCCTAGCAACCTGCTTGACCCAGTTTATTCTTGAATTAACTCCAAGACCAAGACATTGTGTCCTGTTATAGCAAGGGATTAATTGCATCCATTAGCTCTGCTGCATTTGAAAGTAAATTGGTGGGGCAAAGACTTTGTAGCAATTGATTTATATTTGATGTTACTATTCCCCAAGGATTGAGGTGGTATAAGGGAGAGCATGTTTCTGAGCTAGAGAAATGTGTTTACACTTTGATTCTTGCTATGCCTTTTCAGTATATTTCCCCTTAGAAGCTAATTGATGTTAATTGGTTAAATGATACTCACTGGACTAATGATATAAGGATGATATTAATTTTAACTAGAGATTGATATTGAGGAGAACACAACAAAATTGGAGATCAAGAGAGTAGAATTAATGGAAAACCTTCAACCGCTGAAAGGTATCCCTAGAATCCTTAAAAGGAGATGTAGTCAACTAGCCTATGGAGACCCAACTTGCCATTGTGAGTGAGAGCTGGTCCAAGGATCATTAGAGTCTATAAAAGCTTTACACATATAAGGGTTATAAAACTACAGAGGCCAGACATTATGGAAAATATTACAGTAGTTAAAGTCTTGCTGGCCCTCCCTTAGTCCATTACCACAGAAAATACAGCATCTGTACAGTCTCAGAATCACTTTGCTTTGTTCCAGAAACTTTGAGGCGGTACCTCACTCCTATGCCTTATCTCTGCCCCCAGTGACCTCTACTCATTGACATGATGCCCAGTGGCTGCCTCCCTGGTTGGTCTACTCTTTATTTATCTCAATAAACTTGTCACCTTTGCCTGGGGCTAGCTCATGACCAAGAGGGTGTGTGCCCTTGCTATTAAAGTCAGCCCTGATTTGTCTAGAGGATTCCACTTCTTTCTTTTCACCTTCCAAAGTCCCTTAGATCCTCCAGCATCTCACATTCATTTCCCTGTTTCCTGTGCTCACCTCAATCCTCTAAACAGCAAGTAAAACTGACAACAGTTTATCCATGTAGTTGACTAGGCCATTCCATTATGTAAAGTGGTCCCTCACCACCACCAGGATGTTGTTGATCATTTCTTCTGGTCTTCTTGCAGATACAAGAAATCTGTGCACAACCAGCTGTCTGACAGCCTGACAAAGAGGAATAGGCAACTTGAATTGACTGAAACCCATAGTAACCTCTAAAGTAGGGAGGAACCTTCTATATAAAGTGAGTTCTGAACCATTACCTTACTTCTTGACCAATTGCTCTTTAAAGCTACTCATTAGCTGTTTCATGCATCCATGTGCCTTGACTTCCCAGATAAATTACAAGTTGATATTATGGACAGTACCATCCCTGTTATATTTATCTCCTTCAAATCACCAGTCATAGTACTGTACTGGGCTCAATGCTCAATAAATGTTAATTCAATGAATGGGGACTGATGTAAATTTCACAAGGAATAATGGAGAGGGGTGGAATACTATGAACAATTCTAGCCATTCCTCCATTCCTCATGTAGAACATAAATGGGGTAGGGATGGTTTCATCTTGTCTTTAATCCCTAGTATATCACTGTAGTGAGCACTACTGTGCCCATAGTAAGCACAATAAGCTTGTTGAATTGAACTTTTTAATGATACAGGCCAGTGATGCTGGCACTCTGAATAAAAGATCATTTTTTAAATCAGTTTTTATTTTTTGAATAATATTTTACCCCCCCCAAATTACATGTAAAAACAATTTTTACTATTCATTTTTTAAAGTTTTAAATTTCAAATTCTATTCCTCTCTCTCTCCCGACAGTAAGCAATCTGATATTATGTGTTCAATCTTACAAAACACTTCTATAGTAGTCATTTTATCTTTTAAAATAAATTTTAATGATATTTGTTTTTACCTGGACTAGATTTTCCTCATATCCTCCCCCTTTACCTTTCCAGAAATTCATCCCTTATAAGAAAAAAGAGGAAAAAGCAAAGGAAAAATCCAGTCAAACCAATCAATGCATCAAGAGAAAAAAATCTGACATCATGTGCAGTGTTTCCCACCCTTAGATTTTCTACTTGTGAAGGATTATTTATATTCGTTGACTGATGTGTTGATTAATTATAACTATTACATTTGTTCCTTAGTTTCCTCATCTGTAAAATGGATCAGAGAAGGAAATGGCAAACCACTCCAGTATGTCTGCCAAGAAAATCCCAAGTGGGGCCACAAAGAGTTCGACTGAACTGAAACAAATGAACTACAATAACAAAAACAAATTGTTCTGGATCCTAAATGAGTATTGGAGTACAGAGCTTGAGAGAGACACATCCTGAATCCCATGTCCTTCAAGTCTGATTCCTTAGGAAAATGCTGGCATGTATCAAGGAAGATACAGTCTAGGAAAAGCTCAATGCATTTAGTGCTTAGGAAGTTAGTAATCTGGAGAAGAGCACAGGAAGTTAGCTAACGTGAGGTTAAGAAGTGGGTGGGGTTAGCTTTGCTTCATCTAGTATCTTCATCTAGAGATGTGATACTATGGTGTTATCCAAGACTTTGGGGGCGGGAGGGAGAAGCACGATGTGAAGCAATAGGATGAAGGATCAAGGACTTTCCTCTGAGGCCATCCCTAACAGACCTCCCTCCAGGCTAACATCTGTCCAATAGCCACCATATTTGGGATTATTCAATCAGTCCTAGGACCACCTGACTGTACTCTCATCTAGTTTATAACTCTCATCTTGTTCACAAGGATATCAAAAGATAATTTGTCAAATGCTTGGCTCAAATCAAAGTATATATACTAAGTGATCATACTTACATCTCTTTATCTTGTCTGCAAAGACATCTCTAGAGATTTTGTCCAATGCTTTGCTGAAATCAAGGTATACTGAGTCAATAGCATTTCCTCTGACATACTAGTCCAAAAAAAGTTATTTTGGTATAATCTGTTGTAGCCTTTATATATTCTGGGGGTTTCTTATTCCAGTTTCCAATTGGCTCTCTAAAAGGCTGTTTCTCTTTTGGGTGTTCTAGGAGTACCCCTGAAAGTGGGTCATTTTTCTAATTTTTCTAATTCTGTCAGCTCAAGCCCCCATTCCACTGTATTTCCCCTGATACCAATCACCAATACAGTTATTATTTCCTCTGTGTCACTGATAGATTCAGTGGTTAGCACCTCAATATCTAGCAAAATCAGAAGTTACAAAGCATTTCCCCCAATACCAGCAGGCTCATCCCCTTCCCCCCTCTATATCCTTAGGCCCTGGAGGGAGGGGCTCTCTAAAAAGTATTTGGCCTCCAAAGTATTTGCCCCACCAAATTCACTTCCAAATGTGGTGTGGCTTCTGGACAATATGGTGTACCTGCAGGAAGACACAATGTTTCAGTGTCGACCCACTGATGGCTGAGTAAGGCAGGTTGCTCCTCAGAGTGACGCAGAAATCTCACCTGCCTTATATGAAGGCCAGTGTGGACTGTAGGTCCTGGTCCTCTGGTAGTTTATTCTTTGGACATTTCAAAGATCACAAGTTAATGTTAGTGTTGCTGTTCAGTGTTTTAGTCGTGTCCCACTCTTTGTGACCCCATTTGAGGTTTTCTTGGCAGAGATATCAGAGTGGTTTGTCATTTCCATCTCCAGTTCATTTTTCAGATGAGAAAACTGAGGCAAAGAGGTGAAGTGACTTGCCCAGGGCCAAGTAGCTACTAAATGTCTGAGACTAGATTTGAATTGAGGTCTTCCTTACTCCAAGCCTGGTGCTCTTTCCACTGTGCCACCCTTCACAAGGTAGTAGTCATCTCTAAAACTTTTTTACTTAAGAGTTAGAGTGAACATAAACCTTAACTACCTTCCTCTCCAAACCATGTGAAGCAGCAGATAGAAAGCACAGCATATGTTCTATAGACAGGGTTCCCATTGGCCAATCTCCTGTTACCTTGAGAAACTAAGTCCACATTGGGGGAAATATATACATTCTAACTGACTTTTCCATTTGAAAGCACAACAGTAATACATGTAGCTCCCCCGCCCCCGCCACAAACAACTTGCAGAGTGTGGAGGCTCCAGATAATTTAACCCAGGTTAAAGGTACTTTATGTGTCTGTGTTTCCTAAATCCATAGCTCATTAACCTTCCTCAACAATATGTTTGCCAACCTAGCCGTGTGACCTTGGGCAAGTTACTTAAACCCAACTGCCCTCCAAAAAAACCCAAAAAACAAACAAAAAAACACAATGTTTGCCTTTAATCATCAACCTTCAGACATAATTAGCTTAAAGCTGTGGCATTGAATGAAATGGCTTGGTAAAATAGGTAGCCATACAACATTTCCCCCATAAAACTGAAATTCAGGGGCAGTTAGGTGGTGCAGTGAATAAAGCACTGGCGCTGGAGTCAGGAAGACCTGAGTTTAAATTCGTCCTCAGACACTTAACACAAAAACTAGCCATGTGACCTTGGGCAAGTCACAAACCCAATTGCCCTCCAAAAAACAAACAAAACAAAACAAAAACTGAGGTTCACCTGCCACAAATACATATCAGTAGGAAGAGTGGACACCCATAGGGAGTGATGTGGAGGGGCATCCATGTGGCCAGGGCATCCACCCAGTGGGGTAGGCCATCTCTGCCCTATGATACTGCAGGACTGCTCTTCCCCTAGGGGCTCCTCCTTGCTGCTCTGCTCAAGGTTGCTCAGTTTCACTGTTCTGCAGGTCCTGGGCCCTGCCTTCTACCTGCCTGGTGCTGCTCTTTTGGATCCTGCTCTACTTGGTACTCAGCTGGACTGATGGAGGCCAAGTCATTTTCCTAGCTATTTGGCTGTACTCAGTTTCTGGCTCATGTAAATCCTTGCTGAGCTCTGCAACTCTTTTTTTAAAAAGCAGAAGCCATTGCCCAGAGCCAACAAAAAGCCTCTCCTTGGGTTTTATTGTGTGAGTCTTTTTGAAATCTTGACTCCCAAACCCTCTATTCCTCTTAGTAGGAGATTCTCAGCCTTGAGCACTAAGCTCTTTAGCACATGGAGCAGGGTTCTAGCTATTTTATGTCTTCAGCCTGAGTCCTTTTTTGAGTTCTCCTTGGTCTATGGCCTTAGGTTCCCTGGGGAACATCACCTTGGTTTATTTGTGTACATTCCGGCAGACTAGATAGACTATGTCAAGTAATGGTTATTTGCTCAATTCCCAAACAGCTCTGGGGCTCAGGGTTCTTCAGATTTCAAAACCTATCTCATTCTTCTAGTTATCTGGATGGGTCAAGTCAACAAGTATTTATTACTTGTTTGCTATGTGGCAGACATTGTGCTAAAGATGGGAATATTTAAAAAAAAAGAGACGGTCTCTACTTTCAAGGAGCTTACATTCCAGGTGGAGTAGAAAACCAGGGGTGAGGAACCTGTGGCCTCCGGCTCACATGTGGTCCTTGGGTAGGGCCTTTTGATGGAATTAAAACTTCACAGAAAAAAAAAAATTATTAAGGGGATTTGCTCTGTGAAGTTTGGATTAAATCAAAGGGCTGCACTTGAAAACCTAGAGGAACACATGTGACCTCAAGGTTCCCCACTCCTGGGGTAGACAATACAGAAAAGGGAGCTGAAAGAGATGAGGAGGGAAGAGAGAAGATATCGGATCCTAAGTGCTAGATGTTTTGAGACTTGGAAGTGGAACTGGGAGAGGAGTGAGGGATGCCTGGCTGGGGTAGTTCCTCAAAATGTGCTTTCTGGGAGGAAATCACCAATGGGAGGAGGGGGTGTAAAGGTGAAGGGATCTTCCAGGGTTCAAAGTTGAGTGGGCAGGAAAAAGGCACCACAGAAGCTAAATGAGGGGGAGGGAAGGGGAAAGAGGAAGATCAATGTCTTTTCTACATCTATAATCATAGTCTCAGCTTTTCATATTCAGATACAGCCATTTCAGGGCCTCTGAGAGGCTTTGCATTATTCTTTTACATCTAGAATTGTAAAAAGAAGGAAACAAAAGCATGTGTAGCAGCGACCTTCCAACTTATACATGTACCAGAAGGTTAGGTCTCTAGAGGGACAATCACTACCTCTTATCCCAAGGGTAACTGGGAGGGCTTGTGTTTTTAACACTGTAGCTCACAAGCTCCCACTACCATTCAGCCCATGAACAATCAATCTGTAAATTTAATTAGCACTTAGAAAAGACATTTACACCAATGGCACAGCAAAGACAGTAGTTATAAAGCATTTCTTGAAGTCTGGGGTACAAGGTCCCACAAACATACACAGAATCCATTGACTGGAGACTCAGCATCAACCTGGCATGCAGTTGTAGTGAGGCACACATGTAGGAAACATGTCAGCTAAGACAGTGAGGCACACATGTAGGAAGCAACATATCAGCTAAGAAACTGAATATGATCTTGGGCTCCTGAGAGGTGATAATCTCTGTCTTGGTTTGACCACATCTGGAGTTGTTTTCGGTTCTAGGTATCACATTCTAGATAGGACATTGAGAAACTATACTGTCTAGAAGAGGGCAACAGGAATGAGGGGTATGGGCTCCCCCTTTTTGAAGGTCTTTAAGGAGAGGCAGTATGATTCTCTGCTGGGTATGCTGTGGAGATCCCCACTCCTCCCCACCCAGGTATGGGTTTCTTCTTCTTGGGTGAGGGGGAAAAATGAATAAAGATTCAAAGGACCAAGTAGGGCTCCCCTCCTGGATTATTGAGAGAATTATTTAAAGTGAGTACTGACTGAGCTCAACCATTTCATTTTACTTTAATTAACTGTAAGGTGAGGAGAGCAAGACTCAATGGTCTCAAAAACCTCCTCTAGTTGTAAATTTGTGATTATAATTGCTACGCATTTGCAGAAGCGTTTGTAGCACGGTCTTAAATCTGAGTAAATGGAATACTTTGCCTAAGCAACAGCGTGACTCACTATCACCTCCTAGTGGCTGACTGGAGCTCATGCCTCTCATTTCAACTACTTTATAGTCAATAATGGCAAAACATTTGAAAATTATAAGCAACTGCTTTGTAAAGAGCACTGTGGCTGCACCTGGAGCCTCACAGGAAACAATAGACCTGTTGTCCCTGAGGAACTTACAGTTTCCTGAGGGAATTCGATTCAATTCAGCAAAAATCAGGAAGCATTTTTTAAAAAGTCCCTTCTAGGTGTAAGGCACTGTGCTTTGCACTGAGAATACAAAGACAAAAACAAAATAGTCCCTGCTCTCGACCACAAGGGGATCGAGAGGGGAGAGAGGGACTGAAGACAAGGTAAGTCTTCACAGAGGAGATGACATTTGAGTTGACTCGAGGTTCTGAGAGGCAGAGATAAGGAGTGAATGGAAACATGGGACAACTTGTACAAATATCTGGACCAGGGACCCGGTGTGATGTCAAGATCAGAGAACAGGTAGTAGTAGAGCTTGTCTGGAACATAGATTTCATGAAAGGAAACAGTGTGAAATAAGACTGGAAAGGGAGAGGGGACCCACATTGTGCAAGGTCTTAAATGTCAGGCTGTTTGCATTTTATTGTGGAGGTAATGTGCAGTTACTTAAGATTCCTTAGCAGGGCAAGGGAATGGTCGCTTTGCTTAATGATTATTTTGTCATATTTTTGGAGGATGGATTGGAAAGAGGAGAGGTTGGAAGCCAACTAGGAGACTGACTAGTCCAGGTGTGAAGTGATGAAGATCTGAAAAAGAGTAGTAGCAGTGATGGAGGAGGAAGGGAAGAGAAGGGGTCAGATTTTGAGAAATGTCTTGGATAAGAGAGTGGACAAGACTTTCCAACTGAATGGATGTGATGGGTGAGGGAAATGGAAGAATTGAGGATAACTCTAAGAATGCACACCAGAGTGAGTTGAAGGATAGAATTGTAATAGGGAAACCGTGAAAATAGGGAACTTTGGAGTAGGGACAGATTTAGGAGGAGAGGTAATGAATTCTATTTTGGACGTGTTCAGTTTGAAGTTCCTACGGGACATCCCAGGAAGAGATGTCCAGTAAACAACTGTGTTTAGGAAAAAGGGTTAAAGATATAGATGTGGAAGTCATCTATATAGAGCTGATAAATGAATAGACAAGATTCAGCAGATGATATCACAAAGAGTGTGTAGATATATGCATGTGTACACACACACACACACACACACACATATGGAGAGAGAGAGAAGAATACCAGGACAGAGCCTTGGGAGGTAAGGGTAGCGTGTGGACATTACCCAGTGAACAAACACATATTTTATATATTTTTACATAATTTTAACTCCAAATTTTATGAATTGGATTTTAAGCTTCTTGAAATTAGGAATTTTTTTTTTTTGGAGGGCAATTGGGGTTAAGTGACTTGCCCAAGGTCACATGGCTAGGTTTTTGTTTGTGCGTGCTAAGTGTCTGAGGCCGGATCCACTCATGTCCTTCTGACTCCAGGGCGGGCGCTCTACTCACTGCGCCACCTAGCTGCCCTAGGAACTGTCTTTTGCTTCTTTTTGTATCCCCAGCACTTAGAACAGTCCCTGGCACATAATAGGCACTTAATAAATGTTTGTTGATTGATTGATTGAATTCAAATGCAGGCAGTCATTTCACAGGATTCATTATTCACACTAATTGAAGGTTTGGGTGTAGGAAATTATTTGCCAGGGGAGCCAGTGTGGAGGCAGATAAAGCTGGCCACAAAATGAGGAAAACCCAGGTTCAAGTCCTCCCTCTGACACAGAGGCTGTATGATCCTGGGTATGTAATTTAACTCTAAGTGTCCCAGAGACTTGTAGAGTGGGTGCTGATCTATATTGATTGAGGGATATCCTCCCTGGGAGCTTCCTATACAGGTAAACTAGAAGAGGTCTGGCTATTATGTCTGATACTGTGCTAAGAAGTGGTGTTATAGAGACCAAAAGAAGGGGGGGGGGGGTTGAGAGGAGAAACACTGTCACTTGCCCCCAAGGAGTTTGTATTCTTTTCTTTATATGATTTATGTTTAAAATTTTTATTGATATACAGATATCCCAAAAGATATTAACACTTAAAACTACCCTTTTGGGACATCCTGTACTTTGCCTTTCCATCCCCTTCATTTCTTTTTCATAAGCTTGCACTCTATCAGAGGAATACAGGGTGTACACAGAGAAGTAAACACAAGGTAATTTGATATGCAAGTATTCATGTAAAGAAGGCTATCTCAAACTTGGCACATCCCTGGGAGAAGCTGTGAAATGTTGCTTAGGCTCTGGGCCACTACTAGGCAGAAGGGCTGGGGAATTGCAGTAAAAGTTTTAGTGACTGGAGCCAGTGAGGATTATCAAAGATTCCCTTGCAATTTGGCTCTTGCTCTAGCCTTCTACTCAGGCTAATCTCCTAACAGGTCCCCAATGATCCTATTACACCAAGTCTTCCATTCTCATACTCTAAACTCTTCCTGTAGATCTCAACAGTAATGAACACCTCTTCCTTCTGGACACTCCTCCATTGGCTTCTAATTTCTTGCCCTTTCTATCTTTTTCTTTTCAGTGATTCCCTTCCTTTCTCCCAGCCCCTTAAGAATTCCCAAGATTCTCTCTGTGTCCTTCATGCTATACTTTCTTCTCCCTAAATTATTTTCTTCATCCTTAGGACTTCAACTATCACCTCCCTGTATTCATTCCTATGAATTTCCCCACTACCTCTTCTAAATCTTCATTATAACAAGTCCTTCCTTGATGTTTTCTGATCACCAGATCCACAACTGTAGTTACCTAGAGTATCATAGGATTATAGTTTTAGAAGTAGAACGGACCTCAGAAGTTATCCGTGTCCAACCCCTATCGTTTTATTTCATTAAATATTTTTATTGGTGCTGTTGAAAAAAAAAATAACATATCTCTATTATTTCCTCCTGACTTACCTCTCCCATCCCTGAACTTTTTGTTGTGAAAATAAGGGCAATAAAGTAAAACAAATCAACACATTGGACATATCTAAAAATGTGTGCCACCAACTGAGAGGTCTGAGGAATGTTTCACCAGTAGCCCTCTTAAGTCCATTCACCAGATCAGAGGTTTCAACCACATCTGCCAACACTGCCAAGTGCCACCTAAATCAGATAAAAATGTAATTGGGAAATATCTAACAGAATAAATAAAAAATACAATAAAATACAATAAAACATTCTATTTTAAAACTAAGTAAATATATGGTGTCAGGGATTCTTATTTATGGATTAGTGCATTTCTATTTGAGTTTGACACCACTGAACCAGCATTTTTTAGTCATTCAGTGTTGTTTTCTTTTACATTATTATGATCACCACGTAATTTTTCCCTTGGTTCTTATTACTTTTCTCTGCATCAGCTAATACAAGTCTTCCCAGGCTTTTCTAAGTTCATCATATCCATTGTTTCTTATGGTATAATTATGTTCTATTGAATACACATGCCACAATTCGTTTAGCCATTCTTCAGTTGATAGGCATGATCTTTTCAGTTAGTTGATGCTATAAAAAGTGTTCTTACAAATATATTTCTATATATGAGGCTTTTTGTTACTGGTCTTTTCTCAATCTTCGTTCTTCTCTGCAGCTTTTGATATAGTTGATTACTCTCTTCTCCTTGATGATAACTTTCCTCTAGCTTTCTCAGTTTCCTTTACTGGATCTTTGTCTAAGTCACACCTGTTAACAGTGGGTGTCACCCAGGGCTCTGTCCTGTTCTCCCTTCTCTTCTCTCTCCACACAGTTTTGCTTGGTGATCTCATCAGCTCTGATTGATTCACTTATCATCTATATACTGATTTATCTAGCTTTAACTTCTAACTTTCAAACCTAGTCTCAGAATTTTGAAAGTTGGGAAGGATCTAGCTTAGTAAAGAAAAGGGGTGAGAACAATAAGGCGATAATAATATCTGTATAATATTTATAACATAAATATTATAAATATATAAATACAATATTTATACAGATAGAGCTTTAAAGTTTGTGAAACACTTCCCATATTTTCTTATTAGATATTGCCCCTGTAAGAGAGGTGCTATTATTATCCCTGTTTTCTAGATGGGTAAAACAAGCACTAGACTAGTAAAGTGACTTGCCCAGGATCCCATAACTCTGGTGTCTGTAGGTCTGAGGCAGCATTTAAACCCAGTTGTTTCTGATTCCAAGTCTGACCCATTATCTACTACTATACCATGCTACCTCTCTTGAGGTAGGAGGGATGGTAAATGTGAATCCGAAAATTTCAAGTATGTCAAATATGATAGCATATTTGCTGGTGTAAGGAAGGCTGTGAGGACTACTCTCCCATCCTTTCCTCATTCCTTATGGGGTAGGTAACATTATTGATGATTGAGTTATCTAGTATTGGGACAGACTAGGGAAGGGAGGAGAAAGAAGCCTCTAAGAAAAATAAGATGCCAAAAGAGAGTTATAGGGAATGCTGAGAGAGAAAGATAAACTGGAGTCTCATAGAAGTGGGGAGGGGGTAGCTCTATCCCGTGGGCAAAGGGGATGATTCTAAGGAGGTGTTCAATTGCTGAAACAGTAGCATGGAAACTTAGGAAGGGAACTGTGATTGAGGAATTTTGGGAGGAAGCAAGACAGGAATAGTATTAAGAAAAAGGGACCATGAGCTTTGTATGACCTCATTTTGTTTTCTATGTCCTTTTCTGGCACTACTTCCTTAAGTTCAGCCAATGGCTCAAATACTTGCGCATTCTATACTAAGTGGTCAGTTGTGATTTCTACCAATAAGCTTTGTGTGATAGTTAGTTGGTAAAACCATCTTCTGGCCTCCAATCTGGTATCTCTAACTGCCTACTAGACATCACAAACTGGATGTCCTGTAATCATCTTAAACTCAACATTTCCAAAACAGAACCCATTATCTTTTCCCTTCTGTTCCTCCTTTCCTTCTTCCTATCAAGTGCACTGCTATCCTTTTGGTCACATTACCTCAGAACCTAGGTGTCATCTTGACTCCTCTCCCATATCCAATCAGTTGGGAAGCCCTATAGAATCTATCTTCCTGACATCTCTCATATATGCCCCCTTCTTTCCTCTGACTGCCACTACACTGGTCCAGCCTCTCATCAGCTCATACCTAGACTATTACAAGAACTTGCTGGTTTGTTTCCCTGACTCCTGTCTCTTGCCATTCCAGTCCATCCTCTAATCATCCGTCAAATTGATCTTCCTAAAGCATGTGTTGGGCCATGTCACACTCACAATGACCTCCAGGATCAACCATAAAAATCTCTGTTTAGCTTTTAAAGCCCTTCAGAGCTTGGGCCTGTCTTAGCTTTCCAATCTTCTTCTATCACTCTCCCCTCCCACATACTTTGTGATCAGCAACGCTGGCCTCTTTGCTATTCCTCTCATAAGACTCTCCACCTCTTAACTCAGTGCCAAGTTCATTGGCTATCCCTCATGCCTAGAATTCTCTTCCTTTTCATCTCCACCTTTTGACTACCCTGGCTTCAGGTTCCAATTAAAATCCTATCTTCTGCAAGAAGTCTTTTCTGACCCCCCTCCCTTTCCTCCTTTATGCTGTTGACTTCTGTCTAAGATTGTTGACAGTTTATCCCATATAAATGTTATAGTTGTTTTCATGCTGGTTTCTGGAGAGCAAGGGTTTTTTGTTTTGTTCTGCCTTTCTTGTATACCCAGCACTTAGTTGGGACACAGTAGACATTCAATAAATGCTTGGTAATGACTCTGGGGACAAGTATGGCATGGTAGCATGAGCTGTAGAATGCTGTGACCAAGGCAAATATTTTGCATATGTCTACATGTATGTATATGTGTGTGTATAGATATAGATATGGAGCTCCTCATGTAGACATGGTTCTGATCTCTAACCTTTTTTCACCCTATCCTTCTCCAAAGGAGATTTTCATTTCTGGTGAGAGGAGAACCAAGAGGTTGGGACCAAAGGCCATTCTGCTTTCCTTAACAAGAGGATAGAAGCATATTTATCTGCTCCCCTAAAATTGTTAGGTTCCAATTAACTTCTGATCACTTTGTCATTTTGGGGGCATGGGGACCCCAAGCTCCATATCTAAGGCTTGTCCCCTTTCCCACCAATTACCATCTCCACAATGAACATACACAGAGAATGGTAAAGAAACCCATTTATCCAAATTGCAGCAAACTCAAAATCAGAGAAGGACATAGGATAATATATTCCAGACAATACATAATGAGGGAGCTCTCCCACTGGGAAAGAGGTAACTCAGATTGAAAAAGAGAGAGAGAGTCCTGGATCTCATCTAAAGAGAAACTCCCCAAAGTCTCTAGAGTATCAAGCTAGGGACAAACACATGATGGAGACTGCCTTCTCCTCTCATGTCTTCCCAGAGTCTTTTCCTTCAGTCATCTGAAGGAGTCAACCTCTCTCTTGAAACTGGAAACCAGGGGCACCCAAAGCAACTCCACACTAGAAGACTTGAGCTTGACTAGTCCCAAAGGGGATTGGCCCTGAAGAGTCCCAAAAGAGTTGTAGCTTTTGGAGAATTTCAAAGAGGACTGGCTGAGAAATGAAGGTCTCTCCTCTCCCCAACTTTGCCCTGCCTCTCATTCAAGATAGGGCATTCATCTCCACCAATAAGGAAAGAGTCCCAAACCAATGGGCTTTGGGACAAAGGTTATAAATATAATAATGTGTCATAAAATAATTCCAATTGAATGTTGTAAAGTTATAAAGAACAAGAAGGACCTCAAAGAAGAGGTAAGAAAAGAGCCTATCCTCCAATCCTCTGCAGTTTGGGGTCTATGGGTGTGGAACATTACATGTAATGTCACATTTTTTTTCTATGTTGATCGATTTTGCTGAATATATTTTGCTGAATTAAAAGTGTTATTTAATTAAATAAACTATTTCTCATAAGCTTTTACTGTCTCCAGTCTCCTCTCTCTTCCATACATCTCAAATTTCTTAATCCTTTAGGCTTAAATAAATGTTAAAGTTACTGTTTATACTATTCATTAACAGTGTAACAAACAATAAAACAAAGACAAATAATAATTTACAACGTGTCTATTACAGGAGAGATCACAGTTAACTACCTGCAACTCCTCAGTTCTGAAAATAGTCCCACCATTCAGGTTTACCAACTAAATTATCTTCTCAGGGTTTAAAGGACACTATCTCTTTGGGGAGTAGGACTTAGCAGTAGCTGGCTCTAGCCAGGTGGAAGGGTAAGCAATATAAGAACTTTGGGGATATAGAGGCAGCTAGGTGTTAGACCAGACGGAGAGCTGGATTTGGAGTCAGGAAATACCGAGTTCAAATCCAACCTCAGAACACTTAGCTGCATGACCCTGGCTTCCTTACTTAATTTGTTGCCTTCTCTTTAAAATGAAGATAATAATAGCACCTACCTCTCAGAGTTGTTGTAGGATCAAATGAAATGATATTTGTAAAACATATTGCTAAACTTAAGGTGTTCTGTAAATGCTGTCATAATAATAATAATAATTACTATTATTGTTGTTATAAATTGCTTTCCAGAATGGCCAGACCAATTCACAGCCCTGCCATCAATGCATCCGTGTGCCTGTTTCCCCCCAGCCCCTCCAGCCTTTGTCATCTTTCTTTTTGGGTCGGTTTTGCCCATCTGGCAGGTGTGAGGTGGAACCTGAGTTGCTTTAATTTGCATATCTCTAGTTATGAGTGATTTGGGGCATTTTTTCCATATGGCTGTGGGTAGCTCTCTGTCTGCCTTTGCACGCCGCCCGTTCATCTCTCTTTGCCATTTATCGTGGGAGAAGGAGTCAGGCGCCCTGACTTTGAGAGGAAGAAGGCGAGGCCCAGAGTGGCAAAGACCCGAGGTTGCACGCTGCAGGGAGCAGAGCGAATCGGAACCCGCGCCCTCAGCCTCGAAACTCTTTCCTCGGGACAGGTCGGCTTCGCGTGCGCATCCTTTCCAAAATGAGACAAGCGTGGGGAGGCAGAACAGAGAGGCGAGCGCTTTGTTCCACGCCTGCGAGCACAGGTGGGACTGTGGGGCGGGGAAGAAAGGGGGTTCGGAGGCGTGGCGCCAGAGGCGCCAAACTGGGAGGGGGCGGAGGGGCGGGGTAGGGGGCTCCGGCTCTAGTCGCTCGACACCCGGCGGCACCTCTCGCCTGACCTCAAGGCCAGACGCATGCGCAGGGAAAGGGCAGCCCGGGGAGAGAGGGTTGGGGGCGCCATACTCCACTTCCGGCGCTAGGGAATGCGCATCCGGGTCGCGTCGCCGCCACTGCTGCCACTGCTGCCACCGCCGCCGTCGCCCCCGCCGCCGCCGCCGCTGCTGCCACAATCGCCTCCTCTTCTTCCTCGGCCGTCGACGCCTCGTCCTCCCGCTCGGGCTACCGCGGGGCCAGACGTGTCCCCATGCCCCTGTGCCGCCGGGGGCCGCCGCCGCCGCCGCCCGGTGAGTCACCACTTCTGCCCCAGCCCCGGCGGCCTTGGAGTGGGGTGGACACTCGGGGCTCGGGGCTCTCGGCTGCCTCAGCGCCCCCAGTGCCGGCGCCTTCTGGGCCCCAGGCTGGGCAGGTTCGCGTGAGAGTCTCGGGGTGCCGGCGGCGGAGCTGGGGTGGGGCGTCTGTGGAGCGTCTGTGGAGCTGGGTTCGAGTTGTACCTAGGTTGCTTAGGGGCTGGGTGACCTTGGGCAAGACTCCGCCCCATTCTGGGCCTCACCTGCCAAAGGAGGGGCTTAGAGTGTGTTTCTCAGCGTTCTTTAGCCTAGTGACCTTTGTGGCTCTCGGACTGCCAGGCCTCTCCTCACTTGTGGGGTCGAGGCCCCCAGCCTGTTAGGTGTGTCATTTGAATTAAGCAGGCGGTGTAAATGCTGGGGGTCCATAGGATGTGACTTCCGTGTTTGTGTTCCCTGTATCTAGTGCTAAGGAGGGGGCTAATGAGTCAAGTTCACAAGCATCATTTATAACAACAGTAATGATGGCTGGCATTCATTTAGCACTTTAAGTTTTGGAAAAGTACTTTACCGATAGGATTTCATTTTCCGCTCACAACAATCCTAGGAGGTAAGGTGCTATTATTATCCTCATTTTTCAAGTGAGGAAATTAAGGCTGAAGGAACTTAAGTGACTTGCCTAGGGTTATACAGTAAGCAACTGATGGTGGATTTGATTTCTGGATTGCCAAGTCCAGCACTATCCACCTAGCCTCAACACTAAGTAGGGCGATATACTAAGTGCTGGGGAAAGGAAGGAAAAAAAGCAGTCCTCGCCTTGAAGAAGCATATATTCCAGTAGGTTAGAAAACACATAACTATATGCATGAAAAATATATATGGTGCAAATGGTCGGTAATAAGGGGAGAAGTTGCAAGAAGTGTGTGGGGAGGGAGAGAGGCATGACTAGGGAGAGCTTCCTTCAGGAGTGGAATTGTAGTTGTGTTAAGAGAAAATGTTGATTGATTAATAGGCACTCCCCTCCAACAAGCAAAAAAGAAGAAAAGGTCTCTGACCCCAGAGAGCTTCCCTTTGCTTGGGAGGAGGCTGCAGAATCATCCATGAAAAAAGTCCACAGAGAATTGAATTAGGGAGAGCATTAATACTTGGGTCCATGAAGAAATTTTGTTGGAGATGGTTTATGCATGAATTAAGCTTTAAAGGAAAACAGGGACTCGGGGATGAGTGAGTGCTACTCTACAGTTGTATCTGATTGGGGCTCAGAGTTTGGGGAAAGCATAGTAGTTCAATTTGGCTGGAACTTAGAGTTGATTATGGTGAGTATTATAGTTCATAGAAACTTTAATTGATGAACTTCAGGGCTTCTGGGTGTTGATTTAAAGTCATGTAGTGGAACTGCCCTGGAATTCGGAGGAACAACAAAAAAATTTTCCTAGTTTGTCCTGTGAACACTTGACCTGGAGCTCTGAACTTAGATATTTGCTTTCTAATCCCTCCCCCCCCCACACACCCCCCCTCTGTACAGTAGAGTCAGTAGATAGTATGGTTATGATTGTTTCTAGGTCTGTGTGTGTGATTTGGTTGTTCATTGATGGTATAATCATTACTCTTAGGCATCATATCTCAGAGGAAATCTGGTATCCTGGAAAGAGTAATAAACTTGGAGTCACCTGAGTTCAAATCCTGCCTTTGACTTTCAATAACATAGAGCCATGGACAAATCATTTATCTCTTGAGTCTATGCCTTAAATTCAGTCACTCCACAGGCCTTTGCTAAGCAATTCCAACGTGCCAGCACTGTTCTAAATGCTGAGGATACAAAGAAAGGCAAAAACTGCAGTCCCTAACCCTTAAGGAGCTCACATTCTAATGGGGGAGACAACATAAAAAAACCACACATCAGGGATATAGACAGTGCAAATGGAAGGTAATCTCGGAAAGAAGGCTCTAGGGGAGCAGAGGACCAGGAAAGGCCTCCTGAAGAAGGTAAGATTGGAGTTGGTTCTTGATGGAAACCCTGAGAAGCCAGGAAGTGAGCAGGAAAAGCATTCTAGGCATTGGGGCAGCCAGAAAAAGCTCTGAGAAAGAAGGTGGTGGCAGGACAGGTGGGAGGAACAGCAAGAAGACTGGTGGTGTCTCTGGATTGTAGAGTATGCAGAAAAGAGGAAAGTCTAAGAAACCTAGAAAGGAAGGGAGGGCTTTCTATTTGATCTTAGTGCCGATGGGCAGCCCCTGGGGTTTAGAAAGGTAGACAACTTAAGTTTGAGTTATCTGTCAGAGTAGAGGATGGCCATATACTTGTGAGACAGTTAAGCAGGCTGTTACAACCAGCCCTCTTTTCCCACAGGCTTTAGTTATGAGTCACTTTGGGATATCCAGGAATTAACATTTTTTGCTCTTGTTATGCATAAGTTTTGTGGGAGATGAGCCTTAAAATCATGGAAGAAATTTTGCTATACTAATTCAGTATGACAGTGCTGAAATTATGTAGTTTCTCCTTTCTCCCATTCCCAGTACATTTTCTTCTAAAGACCTAATCTATTTTCTGTGCACATTCATAATGTCCACATTTAGTACACAAGTTTACATCCCTCTCCTGGTCCCTCAAGATTTCTTTGTTGTTTTCATGGTATTTAAAAATTCATATCACTTCTGTTTTGTCCTTTACATAATTTCCAGTCCCAAGAATGTTAGAGGGAGAAGAACTTTTAGATATCATTTAGTCCCAAGTCTCTCATTTTACCAATGAGGAAATTGAGGCTTAGTGTATTTTAGTGGTTTACTTAACATTACATAGCTAGCAGAACCAGAACTAGAAACTCTGATTTCCTAACTTCCAATCTTGTGGGGTTTTCCTCCCACTGCAACTCTTCCTTCCTCTCTGTAGAATATGATCTTAATGTTCTTCATCTCTACTCACTTTTCTCTGCTTTTAGTAATTTTCCTTTCTGATACTTCAGGTTTCACACTTTGAGCAATGCTAGAAGAACTAGGTTTCCTTCCTAAATCTCTTTTTGAAAATTTTTAGTTTTCTTAACTGTAAAATGAGGGAATTGGAACAAATCATCACTAAGGTCCCATGTATCTCTAAAATCCTGTAGTTGCTTAATATATTATAAAGTACACATTTTGTTCTTGTAGCGTAAGTTTGGAGAATTTTCATTTCCTTCATTTTCTTCAATCAACAAATGTTAATTGTGCACCTACTATATACCATCTAAGAGGTAATGTATTGTAGTGGTTAGAGAACCAGCCTTGGAAGCAGGGAAACTTGGATTCATGTCATGAATTAGTAGGGAGAATTTTCTTACCATGGGTTCCTTATAAGAAACCATAGATCTGATCCAAAAACAAAAAGTACCAGGATTCTTTGATAGGTATTGGGCTTAGTAAGACAAAAACAAAACCTCTTCTCTTCACTAGACCTGCATTCTATCAGGGAAACGACCTGTCCAGTACTCAACTAAGCAAATATAAGATATAAAGTAAATATGGGGTTATTTGGTGGTGGAGTGGGGGGAAGGTATTAGCTGCTAGGGGACTAGAAAAGAATTCAGTTCGAGGGCACTTGAGCTAAGTTTTAGTGGAAGTGAGAGATTCTAAGGTGGAGGGAGAGCATTCCAAGCCAAGGGAGCAGTCTAGATAAAGTCTCAGAGGCCGGAGATGGGTCATCTTATCAAGAAAACAACTAGTGGATCAGTTTGGTAGCAGAGCCAGAGATTGTGTGAAGGGGAGCAATGTATAATGAGTTTAGAAGGATAGACTGGAGCTAATATGTAAAAGGCATTAGTTGCCAAACAAATGAGTTTGTAATTTATCATAAAAGCAGTATAGTTTTGTGCACAGGGGAATGACATGGTCAGACATGTGGCTTTAGGAATATCACTTTGGTAGCCATGTGGAGATTATTTGGAGTTGGAAAGGTTTGAGGCGGGAAGACTAGTTAGGAATCTGATTATGGTTTGAGTTGTGGCAATACTGTGTAGTGGGAAGAGCCAGTGAACTTGGTGTTGAGAGACCTTTGTTTGAATCTTGGCTGTAACACACAATGTACAAATCATTTCATGTAATTGGTTACCATAACCAAAAACTCAGCTGTCAAATTCAAGAGCCCAAATTCAACAAATGACATTTCATTTCCGTAAGCAATTTCTTTAAGCAGCACTTCCTTCTTTCTGTCTTTATTGTGAAGTGGTAGACAAGGCAGCCAGCCTTTATTAAATGCTTACAGGGTGTTAGGCACTGTTCTAAGCTAAGTAGTATAGTTAGGTGTTATAAGTCTTACTTATGAAGAGGGCTATGCCATAATTGTGGCATATCTTGGACCTCAACTCATTCCAAACCTGAGTCAAGCCTCCCCAGCTAATTTTAGCAAGGACTGTTGGAGATAAGCCCATCAGGCCTGGAGGATGGTAACCAATATCCTCTAGGTGGTCCCCCCCTTTTCCATCAGTGAGTTGTTAAGTCATAGTCCTACTCTCAGAATTCACTTTCTGGTGTAAATAGATATGTCCATGTAAGGTATATACATTGGGAAGGACCTCTAGCTGAATTTGGGATTGGGAGCTGAGTGATGCAGAAAGTCAGAAAAATTTGGAGGTAGAAATGAGAACGATGTATGAGGAATGGCAAGGCCAGTGTAGCTGGATCATAAAGAGTTTGGAGAGGGATAAGATGTAAGTCTGGTAAGATAGGCAGAGACCAGATGGTGAAAGGCTTTAAGTGCCAGACAGAGGAATTTATATTTGATCTTAGAAGTTATAGGAGAGAAGGTCAGAGCTGCACTGCACTTTAGGAAAATCACTTTGGCAGCTGAGTGGAAGGTGGTTTGAAGAGGAGAGACTTAAGGCAGGGAGACCAACCAGATGGCTTTTGTAATAGTCTAGGCAAGAGGTGATCAGAGCTTGTGCTAGGGTGGTGGCTGAGTAGGGAGAAAGGAAAGTGGATTAAAAGTGTTGTGAAGGAAGAAATAATAAGACTGACAACAGATTTATTTTGTGGGGTGATTGTGAATGAGGAGTTGAGGTTGTGTGCCTGGGAAAGTAGTGGTCCTTTTCCGAGTAAGAGGAAAGTTGAGACAAGGTGAAGGTTTGAGAGAAAGATTTGAGAGAAAGAGTTCTGTTTCGGACATATTTTTCTTTTTTGGACATTTTGGAGTTTGAGGTGACTATGGGCCATTCCATTTGAGCAGTTGATCTGTGTTGTTGATATTGTTGTTAAGATGTTTTTAGCCATGTCCTACTCTTCATGACTGAATTTGGGGTTTTCTTGGCAAAAAGACTGGAATGCTTTGCCATTTCCTTCTCCAGGGTCTGTATTTTATAGTTGAGGAAACTGAGGCAAACTGAGGTTTAAGTAACTTGCCCAGGGTCACACAGCTATTAAATGTCTAAGACTGTATTTAAACTCAGGGCCTTCTGATTTCAGGTCCAACACCATCCACTGTCCCACCTAACAGCTGGGAATCATATACATAGAGATAATCTAACTCATGGAAATTGATGATATCAAGTGAGACTAGTATAAGGGTTCTTAAATTTTTTTATGTTATGGAACTCTTCAGCAGACTGGTAAAACCTTTGGGTCCCTTCTCAGAAGAATGTTTTTAAATGAATAAAATAAAATACATAGGTTTCAAAGTAAACCGATTATTGAAATGTAGTCCTCAGAATGTTATTTAGAAACAGATGTTCCTCCAGGACCCCAACTTAAGAGCCTCTGAGTGAATAGTGGAGAGGGCCCTATAACCACTCATGGTTAGTGGATAGTACCTGAGTGAAGAGCCAGCAGAGGTGACTGATGCAGAGTCAGGTGAGACAGGCTTCCAGACAGGAGGGCTTCCATTTGGCCTGCCCAGTGGTTTAAAAATAGCCCCCCAAGGCCAAATCTGGAATTCCATGATTTCCAGTCTGTGGTTAGCTTGAGGATGTCAGTTCTTAACTTGGATGAACTTATTTTGAAAAACATTTTGATAACTGTATAATTGATTTCCTTTGTAATCCCATGTATTTTATTTTATGTATTTCAAAACATTCTGAAGGGTCCAAAGCCTTCACCAGACTGCTAAAGGAGTCTTGTTGGACAAAAGGTTAAGAACCCCTGAAGGCTCTAGGGTCTCTAGGTAGGTCAGGCAGAGGATAAAAGGAGTCTTGTCTGGGTTGATGCTGGGCCCTCTCCTATTTATTTGACCTTGGTACTCCTTGGGCATATTGAAGCTTCCATTTAGGATGGACTCAGAGTAGGCAGGAATTCTATCTGGTCAACCTCTAATTTAGTAGCTGAGGAAAACTACTTGATTTACCCAGTGCCACACAGCAGGTAATAATGAAGTCCTGCAAATGTGCACCCAGGCAGGGGTTTTGGCTTCAGTAAGTAAAGTAAAGCTTTCAAGTAAGCATCACACTGGGCCCACATGAAAAGACAGTTGGTATTAGAACTCTCATGGGTGTGGATAACTACCCCCCCCCCATCCCCCTTTGTGTTGGAGTTCACAGCTGGCCCTCTCTGCTCAGTCTGTGCTACCCAAACCAATGATTTTTTAATCCATGCTCAAAGTATTCTACTTGAGTGAAACCAAGTGCTGGGGTACTTAGTATATTGAATTTAGGTCTCTCTTCCTACATATCTGTGTTAGACATCAATCAGGCACTTATTAAGACCCCAATATGAGCCAGACATTAGGCTATGTAGTAATAGATAGCTGATCGGTACATCTTCTGATGTAGTGATTCTGTACGAGGACTCTGAAGTAAAATGAAGAGCGCTAGTCAATGTTGTTGTTTCACAGCTTAACTGCCCCTGCTGTTTGGAGACAACAGTTTGATCCTCTGTCTGATAGGGACCCTAGGACAGCTAGGTGGTGCAGTGCCGGGCCTGGAGTTTTTGAAACATCTTTCTGAGTTTACTTGGTTTTTTTTGGAGGGAAGTTGGGGTTAAGTGACTTGCACAAGGTCACATGGCTAGTTTTTGTGTTAAGTGTCTGAGACCGAATTTGAACTCAGGTCCTCCTGACTCCAGGGCTGGTGCTCTAGCCACCCCTTAATCTTTCTGAGTTTTTAAATTTGGCCTCAGACACTTACTAACTGTGTGACCCTGGGCAAGTCACTTAATGCTATTTACATCAGTTTCCTCATCTGTAAAATGAGTTAGAGGAGGAAATGGCAAACCACTCCATTATCTTTGCCAAGAAAACCCCAGATGGGATCACAAAGAGTTGGACTTAACTGAACTGTTAAAGCTACCACCATCATCAAAACAAGGAACCTGCACCAGAATTTCCAAAGAAAAATAGGGTTAGTAGTAATGGTTAAGCAGGAAAGAAACCAGCCATGTTATAGTTATTAACCTTGTACATATAAACCATATTATTTATATTATAAACCATAAAAGCAAATCAATTCTCTAGCCCCACTTTGTTGAACCTAAAGAATTAGTATAAAATGTATCTTTCACACTTTGACTTGTGCAGACTGAGTATGAGTAGCCTTTTATGGTTTAAAATCTGCAAGTAAATTAATTGGATTGTTGCTTTTCTCTAAGTTTTTGTCTTTGACATCCTCTGTCTGGGACATTTTAATAAAAGATGCTGTTTTAAAAACTGAAACAACATGCGTCTTCATTTGTGCCCTAATGAAGAGTTTGCTTTTTTGTTTTTAAATCATGCCCAAGCTACCTTATTTTTACTGCTGTATATAGAATTCTCTGCCCCCCCCCAGCTTGTTCAGTACGTCGATGTTGTAATATGTCAATAATTGTTATTAGAATCATGGGATGTTACAGCCAGAAGAGGTGTTAAAGGATATCCAACCTTCTGATTTTTCCAAGTGAGGAAACTGAAGTTCAGAAAAGGAAAGTGACTTGCCAGACCTTCTACAGAGGACCCTGATTTCCAAGTCTCCACTCGAGAGTTTTGTACTGGGCTGTGTTGTATCTTCTGGGACCTTGGTTATATTACTTCCCCTCTCAGGCCCTCATTTTCTTCCTCTAGAAAATGAAGAGACAATTAGAAAGATCACAAAGACCATTACACAACTGTTTATTGTCTGAGGGTTACATAATGGTTTATCGATAGAGTAGTGGTCCTGAATCTTCTGTGTGATTCCTGCCTCAGTATTAGAAGAAGGAGTAAACTTACCCTGGGTTTTGGAAATGGAGAAATGGAAATTTGCTAAGTGGCAAATTTTGGTTTGCAATGAAGAAAACCTTTCCAGTGAGAGCTACTCAGAATGGAGTGGGCTGTCTTGGGAGGTAGGCACTGGTTCCCTCTCACTGGACACCTTTGTGCAAAGACTGCATGACTGAACACCAGTGACTTCTCTCATAGAGGAGATTCTTATTCAGGTCTGGTATAGATGACTTCTCTCTTCTCTTCCAATTTTGGAGATTGTCATTCTAAAATGCTTATATGTTAGAGAAGCCCCCAAATGTTAACTTTCCCAGCATAAAGTTGACCTCATATTAGATACTTGCAAAGTCAGAGTATTAAGAAAAAGTTAATTTTGAAAATATTTGAAATAATTAATCTTTCATAAACATCTGCTTTGTATGAAAGCCACATGGTCAGGGATAGCATATTAATAATATGTTGGGAAGCTAGTGGTAAGTCCAGTTGATGATTCACTTAAAATAAGAATATCATCGTGCTTACCTGTGTAGACTGTTGGGACCAAACAATAAACTATCATGCTGGTTTGAAAGGGAAAAGGCTGGTTTTGGAGATAGCAGTATCTTTGATCATCTGAAAGTACCTTTTACCAGAACAGAAGCCCCAGTTTCTTTCCTAATGTTTACTTTCCTGAATTCAGAATCCATCCGCTAAGTGCTGAAGCAGCTAATTGCTAGAAACAGCAATGACTTAGACCCGTTATTTTTGTTGGAATTTGAAACTGGGTTTTTGAAACAGCTATGCATTTTATTTTAACATTAAATGATTTTAATCTTAATAATTTTTTTGTATTTGAATTATGCAATAATATCTTTATTCACAAAGCTAAAAGGTAGTTTAATTAGTACTATATATCCCATACAAAGTTTTTAGAGTTTTGAAGATCTTGTTGATTACACTTTAGTTAATTTACTTGATTAATGGCTCTGCTATTTAGATTTGTATATGTGATTGCCTAAACAAATGTAAATTGCAGTTTCCTTTTATGAGTAATCTCTGCCTAGTAGAGTGTGAACTACTTGGGAGCTAGTTTTTCTTTCTGTGTCTTAGCACTTAGTGCTTAGTGCTTGTCGAGTAGCAAGTGCTTAATAAGTGCTTTTTCATTCATTTGTATGATGCAGTCTATTCAACAGATGTCTTGGAGCCAAATTTTCAGACTGTTCTTGTGAACAGTGAATGAGGCTAACATTTGGATTTGTGCTTTCAGTTTGATCTCATGTGGACAGGTAAGAGAGGATGGTTTTTTATTTTTTAACACTTCTGTGTAAAAATTGACATCAGTCAGCAAGAGACGGAACCCAAATACTGAGGCTTTCCCCAGTCCTTGCCATGATCCTAAGAATATACAGCTTTTTTGATCAGAAACCTAAGCCAAGCATTTATTTTTTTCCCCATCATGCTTTTTACTGGAACCTGACTTGGGATAATTCATTCTTTGTGTCTTTTTCTATGTGTGTTTTTTTCAGTTAGTAAAATGTTGAAAAAACAAAACAAAAATTCCATTGCAGCTTTTAGAAGCATATTTGACAATGTTAATATTAAATGTTTGAGTTCCTTGTGGAAATGGCTGTATTATAAAGTGCATGCAACATTAATACTGAAATACTGAAAAGTTATTTAATCTTTCTTTGATCAGCAGTATACATTAAAATGGGTCGATGAAAATGCCCTAAATTTAATGCTCTCCACGTGGATTTCAAATATAAAACAGAAATTTTCTTCTTTATATTATATCAGATAAGACTTCTCTTTTGTCTAGTAGAAGTTAGCAAATTTATACCAACTTGAGCTCTAGCTACTTCTTTTGAACCAGTGGAGTAGTAGCCAGATTTACATCAAACAATTTCATTTTTATCTTACAATAAAAAGGAAAAAAGCTTTAAAACCAGTAAGTACAAACATTTTTTGGTTGCAATATCATTGCCTTTTTGTGCAAGTTCTTTTTTTTCCCCCAAATGAAAGAAACTTAACTGCATTTTTTCTGAGAAAGGGTAATGTTCATTCCATATTGAATTGGGCATAGGAGATTTAAAAATTTCAAGGCTTGAAAATTTACATAGTGATGAGAATTGACTTCAAGCTCTTTGAAACCAATAGATTTATGAAATTTAATTTTTAAAAATCTACCAGAAAAGCCTTTTGTTTTGGTAAAAACAAAGAAACTTTTTCCTGATAGCACAGATGTTTGTTTTTTGTTCCTTTTATGTTAGCCCCTATAGCTTAAGTCAGAAGTATTAACAAAATACTGCATTTTAATAAAGTTTTCCTAATTAATCTTCTCTTGGAAAAACAAAAGGTATGTTTTGTATATGAAAGAAACTCAGACTTTGCTATAGACTTGCTGAAATTAAAATTTTTTCTCTGCTTGGATACTGTAGCTTAATCTTTTAAAATAGGTAGCCATTTCAAATGGTTGGCGTTTGTTTTTTGTTTTTTTCATCAGACTGTACATTAGAGCAAGCTCTTCAAGTGTTTAAAATTTAGTAATGGAGCAATTGCAGGAGTCAGGAATATTGGTAATTTGTTGCTCTAAACTTCACTACAAGTGGGAATAAATTTGAAATGATGAACTTGCACGTGGAAAATAATTTTATTGTTTGTGTTCTGTTTGTTTAAAAAAAATCAGATGAAATAATTCCTAAATTCCTTAAAGCAGGAAAAATGCTTTTAGCACAGTGATAATATTTAGTAGATGCATAAGGAAGTGTTCCTTTTTCTTCTAGATTTACTTCTAGTGCTCTGGTTTTCCCCTTATTAGCAAGCAGTGTAATTTCAGCCATATTCTAGTGATATCTTCCTATTTTAACCCCAAATTTATCTTCCTTTCTAATTCAGCAGTATATAGCAAATCCAAAAACTTGGAAGTACTACTGAATTAATATTTATTTAAAATTTAAATATGTTGACTGTAAAACAAGATATTTATAATAATACTAGTGGAAAATAGAGGGGCTAAAAATTTGCCTCCCCCCTTTTCTTTCTTCTGGTGGTAGAGATGATACATGTAGCCAGCCTCTCCAAGCTTTATCATCACCATGGTCTTAGAGGGGGTCTAATTTAAACAGAGGGCCAGGTGGGAATCTATTATATTGAATGGTATCAAAAGAAGAATAGAAACATGAGGAAGAAGAACTACTTGGCCATAAAATGAGAGAAATTGGCATTAGGAGGAATTGTTTGATCTCTTTTGGGTTGAGTTAAGAGTTAGAACTGCTGAAAGGAACATGTTCCACATAGGAACTAGATAAAGTTTAAAACTTTACCAGTCTTTGTTTCTTAGGGTTTGTTCTATTCGTTATTGACTCCCATGATTTACTATTTCTCATTCTGCATACTTATCTGATGTTTGAAATCATCAAATATTTTCTGAAGGGAGTAAGTTTATGGTACTCCCAGAGGACCTTGTTTTAGTCATAGATGTGAATGGCTCCTTCTCTTTAGTTAGCTGGTATGTTTCATTTTAAAATTAATGCCTAGTGGATTATAAATCTGTTCATTTAAGAAGTCTTGCCCAGGTTGTTTTTTTTTCTTTCTTATCTAACTATAGTTAGATATTTTTCTTCTGTTTTCTTTGATTTGTATTTTGGAATTGGGGAAACTTTCCTCCATTTTTTCCTCTAGTGTTTTGATTGTTTTAAGTACAAACATTCTTATTTGGAAACTGAAGTAAGCAGAGGCCAATCATTGCATTAATTTTCTTAGGTAACTTTTTCTAAGGAAAAGTTTAAAAACAACTAAAAAGTTTACTAGTCCAAAGTAATGTGGCTTTAGGCAGGAACACCCAGAAAGAATCCTAGACTGAGAGAGCTAAAGGGAAACAGAGAGAACCTAATCATTTGGTTTTACAAGTCAGGACAATAGAAAAAGGGCACAGCTAGTTAGTGGTGGAGCAGAGTCCAGGGTTCTTTTCTCTGTACCAGAAGCTGCCCTGTGATTTCTGTTGCTACTGCCATCTCTCTTCTAGAACATGTACCTAGAATCATCGTTAGCTAAGACATAAGTTTAAGTCTAGAATCAAGCTATAGAATTGAGGTGATCCAATTTAATTGTTCATTTCATAGAGGGGAATCTGAAACACAGAGAAGTTAAGTGTGATAACGAAGATAAAAATTTGTCTGGCTGTCAGTCAAGCTTGTCTTACTAGAATCCTAAGCCATTTTAAAATAAATCAAGGCTTGGTATATGGAGAACTTTCGAAGCATCTGGTCCCTGTTGTTGGCTAAAAGCTAAAGGGCTACAGTTGAGTTTTTTACTAGCCCCTTTCTGACTCTAGAAAAGGGAGATGAATTTCCAATAGTTTGTAGATAACTGCTTGTATGAGGTTGAGTGAAGCTGAAGGGAAATTGAAGAGTCCTTATATTTCTTGGGCAATGGGTAGGCTGCATGTGTAGCTTTCAGGGCTAGACTAAAGCCTTAACTTTTAAGTCTCAAATTTACTGGAAGACTAAATATAGTGGTTCTGAGCGTGCCAGACAAGGTCTTACTGTGGTCATAGACTTGAGCACCAGTTACCAGTAGGACTAGGATTCTCATCTTCCTGAGTTCAAATGTGGCCTCAGATACTTAGTAGCTGAGTGACCCTAGGCAAGTCACTTAACCTTGCTTGCTTCAGTTTTCTCAAATATAAAATGAGCTAGAAGAGGGAATGGCAAACCACTCTAGTATCCTTGCCAGGAAAACCCCAAATGGGGACACAAGAGAGTCAGACATGACTGAAAATGACTGAACAACAAAAAGAGAATTAACTTTATAACTTCCAAAGGTTTCTGTGCTTAAACTTAGGTTCAGGAGTTCAGTAATGTATATAGAGTCCAGTCTAGTGCTTTCTGCATATGTTCTAAAGGCTAAAAATTTCTTTAGGGAATTAGGAATGGTTTTGCTACCATCTCATTGTTCATAATTTCTGGCCTTTTAGTTTTGCAATAACATTTATCTGGAACCTGTATATGTTGATTTAGGAGTCTGGCTTCAGTGGCTGAAAATGATACTTTGATATTAAGCTCTTGAATTTGTCAGTGAGCATTTATTAAGTGCCTACTACGTGCCAGGTATTGTGCTATGTGCTGTGGAGACAAAGAAGATTGGGAATAAAAGCTATCATCAGGGAGATGTCTGTTAGCATGAGCTGGTCACAAGTCCTGGGTAAGGAATGACTGGTGGGCAGTCTGTATGATTGGATAGGCAGGGGCAACAACATTTACTTAGTCCTACCTGACTGTTATTAAGAACTCCTAAGAGCCAGGCATTGTGCTAAACATCGAAGATCCAAAGAAAGGCAAAAACCAAACAGGCCCTACTCTCTAGGAACTCAGTCTAATTGCAGAAACAACATACAGACAGTGATGGATAAACAAAATATATATAGAATCATTTGGAGATAATCAATAGAGGGAAGATACTAGCATTAAGAGGATGAGGAAAGGCTGCTTGTAGTAGATGGGATTTTACCTGGAACTTGAAGGAAGCCAGGAGACAGATGAGTAGGGAGATCTTTGAAGGCGTGGGGGGACAGCCAGGGAAAAGTCTGGCATCTGGAGATGGAGTGTTTTGTGTGAGGAACAGCTAGGAGACTGGGGTCACTAGGTTGCAAAATATGTGAGGAAAAGTAGGAGAGTAAGATGTAAGAAGGCTGACCTTTCCCCTTCAAATTTGCTTTTTGCCTGTTAATGTTAGTGACTTGATGCCATTGTTCGGTTAGTCACAGAGGCTTGAAGTCTGTTGTTTTTACTTCTTCCTCCTCCTCTTCCAGCATCTAGTCCTGGACCTGAAGTCAGGAAAACCTGGATTTGACTCCTGACTCAGACTCTTCCTAGCTGTGTGGCCCATGGCACCTTTCTCAGTTTCGGTCCCCTCATCTCAAAAAATGAGGGTAGTAACAACACCCTGCCCCCCACCATTAGCATTATTATGCCTCTGTCCTTTACCAGCTACATATCTTTGCTATTAGTCTCCTTTGAATTTTCATTTCCTTATCTCTGAAATGTAGATGATAATAATATATTATTCTCTAGTCAGGAGGTGTAGTAACATTTCACAAATTTTGAAGAGCTATATATAAATGTGAGCACTTATTATTATTAGCAAGTTCGGTCACTTTCACCTCCATAATCTCTTGCCTCTGCCCCCTATATTTTCATTTCTGCTATGCTAGGCCATGTCCTTATTTCTTATCTGGATTGTTACAATAGTCTCTTTTTTAAAAAATTGCATTTAATTTTTCCCAATTATATGTGAAAACAATTTTTAACATTCATTTTCAAATTATATGTGAAAACAATTTTTAACATTCATTTTCAAAAATTCTCATTCCAAATTGTCTCCCTCCTTTCCCTCTCTCCTTTTTTTTTTTTTTAAAGCAGTTGGGGTTAAGTAACTTGCTCAGGGTTACAGGCCAGTTATTTATTTATGTGTGGGTGCTAAGTACTGAGGCCAGAACTGATCCCCTCCACTCCTGGGCCGGCGCTCTTACTCACTACACCACCCAGCCACCCCTCCCTCCCTCCTTCTTAATAAGGCAAGCAATTTGATATAGATTATACATGTTCAGTCATGCAAAACATTTCCATATACACTGATCTCTCTCTTTTTTTTGCCTTTTTTTTTGGAGGACAATTGGGGTTAAGTGACTTGCCCAAGGTCACACTGGCTAGTTTTTATGTTAAGTGTCTGAGGCAGGATTTGAACTCAGGTCCTCCTGACTTCAGGGCCTATGCTCTATTCACTGTGCCACCTAGCTGCCTCCTACTGATCTCTTAAATGATCTCTTTAGTGTTAAATTTCTCTAGCTTTAATCTACATGGCACATTCTGTAATCATGTTGCCCAAAAACTTCAACGACTGGCTCTTGCTTACTAGTAAATAAAGTAGAAACCTTAATGTGACATTCAAAGAGGGAATGGGGGAGAAGAGGAGCACAGTATGTGCTTAATCATCTCTTACCCCCTCAACTTTTGCCACATGGAGGAATGTAATCATTTAAAATAGTGAGGTGATCTCTTGATCCAGAGAACCCTACAAAAATCATTCAAGTCAGATGGTTCACAGCTCAGGGTCTACTTCAAGAACACCTGTGAAAGAGCCCAAGCTCTCGAGGGGATGCAAATCCTAAAAGTTATCAAGTATTTGAAAGATGTCACATTGAAGAAACAATGTGTTCCTTTCTGTTGATATAATGGAATTGGCAGCTGTGCTCAGGTGAAGCAGTGGGGTTGGACACAGGTCTTTAACCCAAAAAAAGTGCCGAGTTCTTGCTGCATATGCTTAACAATGTGGAGTAATGTGGAACTTAGGGGTTTGGATGTGGATTTTCATGTCAGTGAGCATATCCAGGTTAGCAAGGCAAGGCTCCCAAAATTCAAAGGTGTACTGAGAGGGCTTGTGGTCAAATCAACCCATATGTGCGTTCCCTTTGCCATATTGAGATGGTATTACTGAAGAGGAACAAATTGTTCCTAAGTCTAAAGAGGAAGGGGGAAAACCTGACGAAATAAAAACTCAAGGTATGGGAGTAAATGTGACACTAGTGTGCAAATATGAATGAAATAAAAACAAAACAAAAAACAACATGACTTTGAACATCTTCTACAGTCTGGTGCCATCTTGCTTTTATAGTCTTCCTCCTGTACTGTTGTTGCCCTTCCCTTGATAGTCCAGACAAAGTGCATATGTAATCCAGTGCTTTGCTGCCTCTGTGCCACAGGTGTGCTGGAGCTGGCCCATGTAGGGTCATGAGAGCTGCCTACTATATATTCAGTGTCAGTATTTATACCTCAGAAGTTGGTGAATGCTGCAAATCAGTGTTTGATTTATTGTTTTGTTGCTTGTCTTGACTTAAGAAAGTGATAGAGAACATGTTAATAAAGCAGGTTAAACCTAAAAGTGTGTTGCGCATACATAGAAAGCTGGTTGTTAAACATTTACCAGCACACCTTTGCTCTCAATCCACTATTCTCCCCCAAACTGTCACTTTTCATATTTACTTACTGAAATACTAAATTCTTCAAAATCTTTCTTCATAAAGCCTTCCTAGATTGGGAATAATATTTCCTTTCTTGAATAGCACTTTGTCCTTTTTTTCATAATGATGATTATTTTGTATCATTGTTGTTTAGATATAAATAATTAAATATCTATGCTTCCATTATGTGCCCGAAACTGTGCTAGATAATGGGAATACAAGAACAAAGAATGAAAAGATCTCTGCTTATGAGTTTACATTCTAATGGGATTAGAGAGAAAATGTCTTAAAAATATGAATAGTGTAACATGCTCATGAACCTACCACCTCTGCAAAGGAGTGGGGTGGAGGATATCTTCTTATATCTCTTCTTTTGAACCATGTTTGTTCTTTGTGATTTTGCAACATTAATATAAAAAACTTTTTAAAACTTTTTTCTTAATTACAGGCAGACAAAATTTTTAATATTTTTTTAAAAAACATTTTTTAGTTCCATATTCTCTTCCTCTCTTCCCTACCCCCTGCTTGAGAAGGCACATAATTTGTTGTAGATTATACATGTATAATCATGTAAAACTTTTCCACATTAGCTCTGTGGCAAAAAACAAACAAACAAACAAACAACCTCCCAATTCCGATCCCCCCATCCCCAAACCCCAAGAGTAATAAAGTAAAAAAATATGTACTTCAGTCTGCATTTATACTCCATCATTTTTTTGAAGGTGGATAGCATTTTTTATCTTAAGTCCTTAGGAATTGTCTCAGAACATTGTATTGCTGAGAAAAGCCAAGTCATTCACAGTTTGCTGAGAGTGCAGTCTACTCCCTGTCTTCTCATCTCACCACACTCATACGCTTTTTTCCACTATCTCCTTCACCCCTGTCTTATATGAAGGCCCTTCTTGAGGAAGCAAAACCCTCTATGTGCACAAATGCCCATTCCATTCCCTCTTCTGTTATGTCTACTCTTGCTTATCTTCAAATTGTCCCAATTTACTGGCTTCCTACTAACTGCAAACATACCCATGTCTCCCCTCAAAAAACCCCTCATTTGATCAGTCCTTCCCTAGTAGTGACTGCCCTATCTCTTCTTCTTTTGTGACTAAACTCCTTGAGAAGGCCATCTATAATCAATACCTTTACTTCCTTTCCATTCACTATGGTCTGGATTTTAACCTCATTATTAAACTGAAACTGCATTCTCCAAAGTTTTCTCTTTACTACCAAATCTATTGGCCTTTTTCATTCATCATCCTTCTTGACCTCTCTGCAATATTTGCTACTGTCAGTAACACTTTTATCTTTGGTATCCTCTTCTTTCCAGGTTCTTGCGACTGCCCTGGCTCTCCTCCTACTTGTCTGACCACTCCTTCCCAGTCTCCTTTGTTGGATCTTCCTCTAGGTCATGCCTGTGAACAGGGGGTGCCCTCCAGGGCTCTGTCTCAGGCCATATTTATTATTTCACTTGGTGATCTCATTAGGTCCCATGGATTGGGTTATCATCTTTTGACAGATGATTATCACTTCTGCTTATCCAGCCCTAATCTCTCTCCTGACTTCCAGACTCATATCTCTGTCTATTGGACATCTTGAACTAGATGTCGCATAGACATCTTATACTCAGCATGTCCAAAACTGAACTCATTGGCTTGTCCCCCAAACCATCCCTCTTCCTAACTTGATATCAGGGATACCACCATCTTTCCCATCACCCAGGCTCATTGTGTCATCCTTGACTATTTATTCCTGCTCCCCCCCACCCCCCATCACTTGCCAAGTGCTTTGGAATCAGTCTTCACAACATCTCATTTATGCCTCCTTATTTTCTTTGTCACTGCAACCACTCTAATGCAAATCCTTAGCAACTCACACTTGAACCTTGAGGCTGCTGTTTAGTCTTCCTGCCTTAAGTTTCTCCCCACTCCAGACCATGTTCCACTCAGCTGTCAAAATGATCTTCTTGAAGTGAACTTTCATGACTCCCTATAACCTTCTTAATCAAATGTAAAATTCTCTATTTGGCTTTTAAAGCCCTTCACGGTCTGATCGCTTTCTAACTCTCTAGTCCCTCTGTTCCACAAGTTCTGTCATCCAGTGACTGATCTCCTTTCTGCTCCCTGATCAGGACACTCCATTTCTCAGTTCCAGGCATTTTCACTTGCTGACTCTATTCCTGGAATGGTCTCCTTCCTCATCTTCACTTCCTGACTTCCCTGAAGTCTCAGTTAAAATCTCACCTTCTATAAAAAGCTTTTCTATGTCTTCCTTAATGCTGGTGCCTTCCTTTGAGAGAATTTGTCCAATATTTCATTTGTCAAGTATATAGTATTTGTACACAGTTGTTTGCATGTTTTCCCACACGTTGGACTGTGAGTACCTTGAGGGCAGATAACTGTTTTTGTCTTACCTTTTGTCCCTAGTGCTTACCAACTGTGCCTGCTACTGTACCTGCTTAGTAAATGCTGTGGACTTGTTGAACAAGAAGAGCTGTAAAGTGTGTGGGTAATAGTAGTATTGTGTAAGAAGGTTAAAAAACTAAGCTGGGGTCAGATCTTGGAGAGCTTTTAATGCCAAATCAAGGGGTTTGTCTTTTATCCTAGAGATAGAAGGGACCCACTGGAGGTGATGTGATCAGACCTTCACTTTAAGAAAATTACTTTGGCGTTTGAATAGGGGGGATAGTTGGGAATGCAGAGAGATTCTGAGGCAAGGAGAGCAATTTGAAGACTTGCAGTTGTCCAGGGAACTATTGCATCAAATTATTACTTCAGATGTTTATTGTTGGGAGAGTCAGTGGTGTAATTTTTCTCACAGAATTGTGCAATAGTGTAATACTATAATCCTTTATTTCACATTTGACTTTCATAGCAGGATTATAAAGAGTGTCTTTGCTACAAAAATATTGGCAGCCTTTGCTGCCTATTCTTTTTTTTTTTTTTTAAGTGATTGGGGTTAAGTAATTTACTCAAGGATACATGGCCAGTCATTATTTATGTGTGAGTGCTCATTTTCTGAGGCCGGATCCGATCCGGGGTTGTCCCAACTCCGGCCAGCACTTTTACTCACTGTGCCACCTAGCCACCCACTTTGCTGCCTATTCTTGAAGACTAAGGATTAGACAATGTCTGTGAGCCTCAGGGAGTAAGGGTGACCTGGATCCTGCTGCCAGTAGACTGTAAGAGGCCACTGGAGTTGAGCCTACTTGTCACCTTTCCCAGTTACAAGCTTCAGGGTTCCATACTTTTCTAAGACTATTTTTTTTTTTCAGCCCCTGGACTGACTGGGAGGGGATTTTGGTTGGGGTGGGGTGCCATCACCCAGGACAATGCTGAAGGCGAGAGCTCAGAGATAGTTGCCTCTTTTGTACCTCTCTGTATTGTCTGCTGGCTGTATGGAGCTTGTAACTAGGACTGCACTTCCGGGTTCCCTCATGCCTCCCTCTTCCCTCCTCCCTCCTCAACAGTTTGTTATTTCAGCTTTATACTGCTGGCATAGCAGTTGCCTTTATTAGTTTGTGGAGGTCTTCCTCTTCTCCCCAATCCCCCCCACCCTAATTTTCCTCCAGTTCTTGCTGATTTCACTTATATTTGGAGTCTTTTTACTTAGTTATTTGGGTTGAGAGGAAGCTGTGTCCTGTGTTACTTCTCTGTCTTCCAGGAAGGCCCTTTTGATATACTTCATATCTCATGACACAAGTCAGATACCAGCTCTTCCATGTAGTCTTTCCCCATCTTAAGGATAATAAATGTCTACCAGGTCATAGATTGAGAGCTGAAACATGTTGTCTAGTTCAACCCTCTCATTGTACAAAGAAGGAAACTGAGTCCTGCCTAGGGAGGTGAGATGACTTTGTCCAGGATCACACAGGTAGTGTCAGAGGTAGAATCTGACCCTGGGTCCTCTGACTGACTTCTCACCACCTTTATTTCCCATTCCCCTAATTCCACCCCCAAGCTTGAAATATTCTCTAATTAGGTTGAGTTAAGGCAGCAGTTCTCAAACTTTTTTTACACTTTTAAAAATTGTTGAGGACTAGTGAAAGAGCTTTTATTTATATGGGTCATATCTGTCAACATTTACTGTATTAGAAAAGAAAACATCTTAGTATTGTTATGAAAAGAGTTTTGACCTTGAGAACTCTCTAAAAGGGTCTCGGTGCTTGAGACCACTCTTTGTGAACCATTGGATTGGGTGTAGTCTGTGATTACTTTTGAATAGTTTCTCCTGGAAGTTATCTGGCTTTCTGGGAATAAAATATCTATACTTAGCCTCTTTAAGGCTGTTATCTTAACTAATGTTAATTTTTTGGAAATAAAATACGGTTTCAAAAGCTGTTTTAGGTACCAGAAGGTTGGCACTCAGCTCTAACTTTTATTAAGAATTTAATTGACCTGGAAGGTAAGATGTCTTCTATTACACGTGCTGTCTCTTGAATTACATTCAGCACTACAAACTAGAGATCTTGGACTTCCTAAAGTTCCTTTAGAACTCTTGGTAGCAGCTGGGGTACCTGCCCCAAATTCCTGGCCATTGACATTGGAAGTTGTATCCAGTTCCCTGAGAGTCATTTTGTCACTTTAGCCTAGTCTTTTAAATCTTTTGTTAGTGTTCCATCTTGCTCCTTCTGCTCAGTGCAATAGAAGTTCCAAATTAACTTGTGCCAGGAAGTAAAGAGGCCAGGTGAGCTTAGTGAAATGAAGTGTGACCAAACAAACACTGGTAGATTTGAGTGCCCCCTGAGAGGTGCTAATTCGACATGTCTCTGTTAGTAACTACAGAATTTCTTCCAAGCAGAGTCACATTTCACAATTGCTACTTTGGGTATGTTCTCTTTCTGTAATGGAAGTATAATTTGTCTTGTGTTTCTTTTTCTGGAAGCCCATCTCTCTGCCAGAAAGAAAAAAAAAAGCAAGTAGTAATGTGTCTATATGAATGAGTGGTGATAACAAAATGACACTGATGTAACCTGTTGGTGATGATTTTTCTCACTAGTTAATTAAATAATTTTCAACTAAAGACAAGCATTTTAAAAATATTTACTACATACAAGGTACTTCTTAATTCTGAGCAAAAAGTGCCTTCCCTCAAAGAGCTTATAGTCTCCTGGAGAGGAGGTAAACTATATACTTAAATAAGTTATTGGTTCTCTCTCCCTCCTCAGATGATCTTGTATTTACTTATTGATTGAGGAACCATTGTGTTGGGATGAACTCTTCAGTTCTCACAATACTGTATGGAGCAGAACTACTTGTAGGGAAGGAAGCCCTTCCTTTATATAGTCCCACACTTGACTGAAAGATGACAGGACTAGGAGGTCCCTTAGGCTTTACTCTTGAAAACAGCATTTGTAAAACAGCATTTGACTGGGAGTAATACACACTGTAAGGGCTCTCTAACAAATGAGTCTCTCATTCATGGGTCAGAATCATACAAAAATGACTTGAGAAGCAAAAACCAATAAATTGTTTAATGGCCTTCTGGTTATTAACAATTGAGACATAAAAAGACAATTTTTTTTAGGGGCGGCTAAGTGGCGCAGTGAATAAGAGTGCTGCCTGGAGTCGGGAGGACCCGGGATCAGTTCCGGCTTCGGAAAATTAGCACCCACACGTAAAAATGACTGACCATATAACCTTGGGCAAGTTACTTAACCCCAGTTGCTTAAAAAAAAAAAAAAAGAATTTTTTTTTCTGGTTGTAGAGAATGCCACAGACCTGAGACCCAGTTTATTGTGTTGGCTTTTGCTTGTCTAATAGTATTGCTAGAAAAATAACCTAAAGCCCTGATTGCTCTTCTGACCATATTTATATCAATCAGGAGCAAGCAGCCTCATATTTGAGAGTGAGGCAGTCTCTCAGAACCATGGGCAGCAGTTGTTATGCTTTGCTGATTATAGTACAAGCTTCCCTCTTCTAAGCTTCAAATTCCCCTTTTCTATCCCAGAAGATTGTAGGAATTGACTTGGTTGGTGTCCCTGATGGGGGGACTAGGCCAGGCCCTTCAAAGATCTTTGCTTGTCACACTGTATTGGTGCTAGGTTACTGTCTTCTTGAGCCAGTGGCAATGCATATGGAAAGGCCTTTCCCTTTGCCATCCTTCCTTTTCCCTCTTTTAAAAGACTAGTTTGCATTGATTACCACTCCAGGTATTTATCCTTCTGCCTTTAGGATGCTACCAGGGCAGATAAACTGTCAGTTCTCATAACTTTTTTCTTTCAGTTTCTCTGCCTAGGACAGAAGCTTGAATTTAAATGGTCCCCTGGAAATTTCTCTTTTACCTCTTAAGCAAGGTCTCTTAGACTGTCAGTCTAAATGAGGGGGCTGTTGCTTAGCCCCTTGACTCAAGGTTTTAGTGGTTAGAGTTGAATCTTGAGAGAACTGAAAACCACGAGCAAGACTCAGGGAAAATACACTGACCCTTAGTTCCAAGCAAGGGTCCCTGAGCCCATTGCATCTTGAATGTTATTCCTATTGAAACCATATTAACCACTCTCAAAAGTACCTGGCTAGGGGGAACGTCCCTACCCCCTTACACTGTCAGCTTCCATGACAACCATTTCCTGCCATGTAAACCCACTTCCAGGGGTCTCTCTTCTGTCATCACAGCTTTTATAGAGATTGTCTTCCTTCACTATGACATAGCCCCACTTGAGCCTGATTATATTGCCTAAATCCCTATCAAGACCTGGCACCCATCTGGTCTTCCCTGACTTCACACAAAACTTCAGAATTACAGAATCTGAATGGGAAGAGACTCCAGAGACATCCAGACAAACTCATTCATAAATAAGAATCTACCTGGAGAACCCGTTTTCCTTTTTTTTGATGTTGTTGTTGTTGTTACATCTTAAGAAGACTACCATCTCTCTCTCTTTCTCTCTCTCTCTCTCTCTCTCTCTCTCTCTCTCTCCTCTCACACACACACACAAAGTTGTGTGTGTGTGTGTATGTGTGTGTAAAACCATGCTATGCATACATCTGTTTAGTCTTTTTCTAGAGATAGGTAGCAACTTCTTTCATAGATCCTTTGTAGTTGATTTGAGTATTTATAATACTTAATAACTTAGTCATTCAGTTATTTTTTGAGCAATACCGCTGTTATTGTATACAGCGTTCTCTTGGTTCTGCTCATTTCATTCTTTGTTATTTCATGTAAGTCTTTCCATGTTTTTCTTTTTCTTTTTGTTTGTTTTTGCTTTTTGGAGGGCAATTGGGGTTAAGTAACTTGTCCAAGGTCACAGGGCTAGGTTTTTATTTGTGTGTGCTTTAAGTGTCTGAGGCCGGATCCGAACTCAGGTCCTTCTGACTCCAGGGCCAACGCTCTATTCATTGCGCCACATAGCTGCCCCCCATGTTTTTCTAAAATCAACCTACTCATCATTTCTTACAACATAGTAGTATTCCATTACAGTTATATACTACAACTTGTTTAGCATGTTTAGTCATTCTCAAAGTGATGGACATCTCCTCAGTTTCCAGTTCTTTGCCACCACAAAAGAGCTGCTATAAATACTTTAGAATATATAGGTTCCTTTCCTTTTTCCCTGATCACCTTGGGAAATAGATTTAATGGTGGTATTGCTGGGTCAAAGGGTATACAGAGTTTTATAACTCTTTGGGCATAATTCTAGATTAATTTCCACAGTGGTTGGATAAGTTCACAGTTCCACCAACAGTGTATTAGTATCCCAATTTTTTCCACATTCCCTCCAACATTTATCATTTTAGCCTATCTGATAGGTATGAGATATCTCAAAAGTTGTTTTAATTTACATTTCTCTAATCAATAATGATTTAGAGCGTTTTTTCTTATTACTATATTTCCTCATCAAAAACCTGCCTGTTTATATCCTTTAAATTATCTAGCTTTTTGATGTTTTTCTTAAAAAAAAAAAATTCCCTGAACCGCACACAGTACTTCTATGTGGTCTGACCAGGGTAGACTATAGTAGGACCATGACCTACTTACTAGTCCTGACCATGAGGCCTTTTTCATTGCAGTTTGAGTTGACATTAGCTTTTTTGGCTGCTGTATCACCAGAATGTTTATTCACATTGGTCTTTCATTCCACTAAAAACCCCATATCTTTTTTCAGATAAGCTGCTACCTAAAGCCTCATATTATATTTGTGAAATTGATTTTTGAACCGTTGTAACATGTTATATTTAAATTTCATCATATTAACTTCAGCCCAGTGTTCTAGATTGTCAAGATCTTTCTGGATACTTTTTGCCATATAGTGTTAACTATTCCTCTCAGCTTTGTGCCATTTGTAAATTTGATCCAAGTCTTGAAAAATGTTAAACATATCACACTGAGGATCAAAATCCCTGGACTAGAGCCTTTCCAAGCTGACTCTGAACTAGTAAAGATTGATTAGTCTTCAGGTCTAGGTCGTCAACCAATTCTGAATCCATCTAATTATACCGTTGCTTAACTTACCTTTCTCTGTTTTGTTTATAAGAATACCCAGTCTAGTAGCCCTTTCAAAAAAGTAAATGAGGTCAATGTGCTGTGACTAGTTCTTCATGGTTCTGTCTCTTTGTGAACACTTTCTTTTCTAGATGTTCACTAGATAGTCATTCTTTTAATAATATTGTTTAGAATTTAATAAGGAATCTAAATCTAGATTCCTGGCTTTAAAGTTTGCACACTCCATTGTTATTCCTTTAAAAAAAATGGGGCATTTGCCCTTCCCATAGCCTGTAGAGCCTCTCCTGTTCTCCATGATCTTTCAGAGCTCACTGAGTGCCATAGCCATCACATCTGCCAGTTGTTTCAGTACCAGAGGATGTAATTCATCTGGATATGGTGACTTAGCTGGGGAGTTTATGTGGTTTGATGGAAAGAATGCTGGATTTGGAGCCAGCTGAAATGGGTTTGAATCTTGGATCTATTTACTTAGATGTAATATTGGATAAATGACTTAAACCTCATGGGATTATTGGGTTGGATGAGCTCTGAGGTCCCTATTAGCTCTAAATCTGTGATCCTATGAGGATTCTAAAGAAGCTAGATGATTCATTGGATAGATAGCTGGACCTAAAGTTAGAAAGATCTGAATTCAAATTCGGCTTCAGATACTTAACTAGCAGTGTGACTGTGGACAAGTCACTTAATCTCTGTCTCAGTTTCCTAAGGTGTAAAGTAATAGTTAATAATAATAGGTTTGTAAAAAAAAAAAAGAAGATTGTACATGTTATCTCAGTTGATCCTCACAACAACCTTTGGGGTAGGGGGTTTTATCCGTCCCCATTTTACAGATGAGGAAACTTGAAGCTTGAGAGAGGTTGTGACTTGCTCAGGGTCACATAGCTAGTGTCTGGGGCAGAATTTGAACTCAGATTTTTCTGACTCCAACTCCAATCTACTATGCTACCTTAAATGTCTTAAGTGAGGTGATTAAGACCCACCTCCAAAGTTTGTTATGAGGATAAAATGAGAAAGTATTTGTAAAGTGCTTTGCAAACCTTAGAGTGCTTTATAAATGCTAGCTGTTGTACTAAGATAATTTTTTAAAAATTAAATTCTTTCGATTTCACCAAGGATAGCTAGATCCATTTGCCATTTTTGTTTTAGTCTTTCTGGTCCAAAAATGCTTTTCCTTGACTGAGATAAAAGCAGATTAAGAACTGAACCACTAACTTTTTGTTGTCATCTCATCTTTTCTGAGCTATGACCTTATCCTTTGATCAGCTCTCTCTTTTTTTCTCAGTATATATTAGTAGCTAGCATAATGCTAGTATTTGATTTAGCACTTTAAAGTTTGCAGAGTACTTTACTAATATTCTCTCATTTTGTCTTCATAACAGCTTTGGGTAGTTGGTGCTATTATTATCTGCATTTGACAGATGAGGAAACTGAGGCAAAAATCAAGTGACTTGTCCAAAGTCACGGAGCCAGGCATGAACTCAGATCTTGCTGAATCCAAGTCTAGTGCTCTATCTACTTTGCTACCTAGCTGCCTATATATAAGCTAAAAATAAGGTGTAAAATAAGCTAGGAAGCTTATTTTATTTGTGAAATTATAAGCTAAAAAAAAAATACTCCCCCTCCCCCCCCAAATAACTCTTAAGTTTTAGCACTCCTGATATTCTTCTTAATCTCACACTTTTGTATATTCATCTTGTTACCTGCTCTTTTTTCTATATTCTGCATCTGACTTTTAAAAATCAAAATTGATTGAGTTCCTCACACTGCAAATCCACACAGGATTCTTTAGATATATTCCCTTTTTCCTCATTGTTTTTGATAGCTTCTTTTTTGATAGCTTTTTGGACTCTGTCCTCTAGCTCCAGATCCTCTGCCTCCTAGATTACCTGGGATTCTTCTACCCATCCTCTCTTTGAATTTTTTGAAATCTGTTTCATTACAGTCTACTGTGCATTCTAGACTTTGTCCTGATTTTCTTTCATCAGTCAGAATTTTTTAATGGAATGGTCAGGTAAAGGTTCCTTTCATTTCCATTCTAGCAACCATTAAAGGTTTGTTTTTCCTCCTGTACCATGATATTCATATATATTTTGCTAGATAAGTTATTCTTAGCAGTAGATCTAAATCCTTTGCCATCTGGGATATTGCATTCTAAGCTCTCTGCTCTCTTTGGGTGATTCCTGCCAGTGGTTCCCAAGTACTTGACTTGTTTCTTTCTGACTGCTTGAAGCATTTTTTACTTTTCTTGGAAACTCTGGAATTTGACTATAATGTTCCCAAGAGTTTTCATTTTGGGGTTTTCTTTTAGGATGTGACCAATGGATTCTATTTCCATTTTGCCCTCTGGTTCTGAGATCTGGACAGTTTTCTGTTATCATTTCCTGGTAATGGTGTTCGGGTAGTCTGATGATTCTTAAATTATCTTTCCTTGATCTCTTTTCCAGGTCAGTTGTTTTTCCTGTGAGATAACTTAGATTATCTTCTATTTTTTTAGTCCTTTGACTTTGTTTTAATATTTCTTATTGTCTAATAGAGTCATTGACTTCTATTTGGTCCATCCTAATTTTCAGGGAGTTTGTTGCTTTGGCAGTTGTATTAAGCTGTTAATTCTTTTTCTAATTCTTATTTCCATAGCACCCATTTCTTTTACATTATTTTCCTCTAGCACTCATTGCCTTGATAAAAATATTTTTAAAATTTCTCATCCCTTCCAGTAGTTTTGGTTGCATTTATGCCTACTAAACTGTGTTGTTCTTGTTAGCTTTGCTTGTGGATGTTTTGGAGTCATTCTCTTCTAGATTTGTGTCTTTAATGTACCTGTCACCATAATAATTTTTTTTATGGTGGGATTCTTTTTTTGTTTGCCCACTCTAACAACATTCTTCTTGACTTTGGACTCTTAGGTCCAGCACTTCTGGAGGAATGTCGGGACTGGTCCTGTTCTTTCTTTCTTGGAATATTAACTATTGTGTTATTCCAGGATCTCAGAGACAGCTCATGCTGGAGACCTGCAAACTTTCAATGCTCTCCAAATGATCTGGACTAGGGCAAACTCTAATTGCTGCTCCCATGATCTGAGTGCGACTTGGGTTTGGGCCCGAGTAACACACCTGTGTGCCTGGCCCATTTGGAGTTCCAGTAGACTGGACTTGAGCAGATCCAGAGTAACAGAACTGTAGACTTTTCCTTTGGTCTAGGATTCCTGCCTTGGTTATTCTTTTTCAGGCTCATACTGGGCTTGATAGTGGCACTGAAACCATGCTCTACTGTGTTTCTGAGCTCTAAACCCTGCTCTTTGTTTCTGAACTTTCTCCTTGGGCCCTATAATACTACCCCAAGTAGCTGGTCCTTTTCTGAGTCCACCTGGATGTGGTATTCAGAACTGAGTAGTGAATGACAGACAATTGCCAGTTGTCACCATCCCTACACCTTATATCTGGTTAGGCCCTCTGTGCTGGATCTGGGACCTCATCTTGATGGACCCGCTGGCATTACTGGATTTGAAGAGTAGAAGTAGAGCAGAAGTTTTTAACCTGTTTTGCATCATGGTCCCCTTTGATAGTCTGGTGAAGCCTATGGATCTCCTCTAAGGGTACAGAGAATACATAGGATTACAAAAAAAAAAATTAGGCTTTATTACAATATGGTTATCATAATAGATCTCTATTTAAAACAAGAAGTTTACAGGCTCCAGTTTAAGAACCTTGATCTAGTGTAATGGCAAGTACAGAAGTAGTTCACACCTTGTTTCAGCTATTGAATTAACACCTTGTTTCAATTCAAGTTTCTTTTGCGTCTTCTATCAAGTCTGTTAAGAAACAGAACATGTGAACCCTAGAACTTGTAAACCCTTGGGGGAGCTAATGACTATATAAGGAGAGCCCCAGGGCTAGAGACAGAAAGAATTGAGAAGAGGACTCTTGTGGTGGCAGAGTCAAGAAGGAGAAAACTTGTGGTTTCCCAGCACTCTGTTTGTCTGCTCTGTGTTGGATGTTTGTTTGTGATACTTTGTACAGAAGTCCTTGGACCTTAATGGAAACCCTGAAAGGATTTCCTGGTTGCATGTTTATAGAAGTCCTGGAGTAGGGTTTTGGAGGTCCTGGGACTTTACCGATGATTTGTGCTGATCTCTTGGACCTTGTTTGTGGGTCAGTGTTGATTTCTATGTTGATGATTTGTGTTGAGTTCTCAGACCTTGTTGGTGGGTCTGAGTTGATTTCATAGGCAGATAGTGAATTGATGATGGTGCTGGCAATGTGGAAGAATATTATTGTGGCTCTGCTCAGCTTTGTCTTCCTAGAAACAGGAACTGTGAAGGACTTAAGGTGGACTGGACACTGTGAACTTCAATATGGAATGGGAACTGGACAAAGAACTGGACAAGGAGCTGGACAAGGAACTGGGAGCTGTCTGCCTTTGAACCCAGGTGATAGTTGGAGCTGGAACCATGGAAGAAGAACCATGGAAGCTGAGATCCAGCCTTGAGTCAAGCTGAAAGAAGACTTTACTTGTATACTGTGTACTGACTGAGAAGATTATTATTTACTGTGACCTAGGGGTGGATAACTTTGACTTTTGTACTGTGTGGTTGAATTAAGGCTTCTGTGATTGAGTAAATGAATGTACTTTGTTTAAAACTATGTGACCACTTTGGTGAAACCTGTATGGCCATTTTAGTGATAAGTTGTTGAGTTGTGACATGGTGAATGCTGTACTTGATTTTCTGTGATAAGCTGTAACATTGTGAGTGCTGTACCTTGATTTTCTGTGAATGTTTTGCTCTGATTTGTTATTGAAGAAATAGAGAGTTTGCTATACTATTTAATCAAAACCTTGAAAGCTGTTCCCAGCAGCAGTTCTCTGGAAAGTTGCTCACGTGTGGCTTTACATCTAGAGAAGTGATATTAGACTCAAATAGAAATGGGAGCCATGACTCCCTACTTAAGGATACCTGTAGCTATATGTTGATTTAGTTTTAAAACACAGTGTTATCTTTTTTAAAATGTGTTTATTATTTCCTGTTTACAACTTCATCTTTTTAGCAGTTTGACACCTCTAACCTAAAACATCACCCTCTCTCTGCTCATTATAAATCTGGTACTACAAAATCTTAGAGGAATATAGTCTCCCACTGCCTAGGTTCAGGCTCTAAGGCTTCCCCTTCTTCCTGTCTACTAGCTAGGCGTCCAGCTGCATGATAGGTAATATTCATGAAAGGTGCCAAATTCTCAGCCACTGGATATAAGTCTAAGAAATCCCTTAAGTCTCATACTGGACACACTTCTGGTCTCTTGAATTAATTAATTAGGGGAATTAATTATATATGCAGTGAAAGAAGGTCTTTCCTGTTACTGACTGATGATAGCAGTTGCCTCTTGGATGCTGTGATTGGGTTGGGTGTGTGGATATCCTAGAATGTCCAAGATCCCTACTTTCATCTGCTAGTAGTACTGTCTGATCCACAAGGAATTCTGTGCTTTCAGAATGTTCATTGGATTGGAGTTGCATAGGTTAGAGTGGGAGACTTGAGGGAAGGAACCCCACCAGCAGGCTTTTGCAGTAATTCAGGTATGAGAGCTTGGACCAGGGTAGGGGAGGTGTCAGAAGGGAGGAGGAGTATAGGAGAGATAATATGAAGGTACAGTTGACAGGACTTGGCCATTGTTTGGATATGGGGAGGTAAGAGGGAGTGAGGATCAAGGATAGACACTTTGTTTTGAGCCTGGCTGATTAGGATAGTAACAGTTATAGGAAAGTTAGGAAGAAAAGTGAGTTTGAAGAAAAGATAAGTTCAGTTTTGGATGTGTTGAGTTTAAGATGTCTATGAAACATTCAGTTTAAAATGTCTAATAGGCATTTGGGAGATGAGATAGTGGTGGTCAGGAGAGATGTTAGGGCTAGACAGTATCTGATAATCATCTATATGGAGATGATAATTGAACCATGGAAGCTGATGAAAAGAGGGAGAAGAGAAAAGGGCCCAGAATAGCCCTGGAGGACCCCTGTCTCTTGGACATTACACGTATGAAGCTCTGACAAAGGAGACTGAGAATTGTGATCAGACAGGTAGGAAGAAATGCAGGAGAGTTTTACAGAAACCTAGAAAGAAGAAGATATCAAGGATAAGAGGGTGATTGAGTGTCAAAGATTGCAGAAAGAAGGATGAGGACTGAGAAAAGGCCATTAGATTTGGTAGTAAAGAGAGATGACTGTTAACTCTGGAGAGAGTAGTTTTATTTGAATGATGAGGTTAGAAGCTAGGTTATAGAGAATACAGAAGAAAGTAAGAGGAAATAATGTGGAGGTACTGATTGTAGATGGCCCTCTATTTTGGCCACAAAAAGGGAAAAGAGCTATGGGATTATTACTAGTGGGGAAGGACTGATCAAATGAGGATTTTTTGAGGGAGACATGGGTGAATTTGTAGGCACTATGCAAGCAACCAGTAGATTGGAAGAATTTTAAGATTAGTGAGAGTAGTCATAATAAAAGAAGTATTCTGCTAGAGTAGAGGGGATGGAATTGGAGTTACTAGGGCATGATGAGAAGTTTCTTTTATCAGTGACAAATGTCACATCTTCATGTGAGATAGGGGTGAAGGTTCATATATGAGGGAAATACACAATAATAAGGATGGAGCCCCAGGGACTGAGGAGTCAGGAAATGCCTCTTGAAAGAGGTAGTCCTTTAGCCAAGCCTTGAAGCTGTCGTAGGTGAAGAGGTACAGGATTCCAAGTAACAGCAGTTGCCTTTTCCTTAATAATTTTTTGAACTTAAAATCTGAACCTGTGGTTTAAAAAAATGTATTTTGATGACTGTATAATTTCAGTATAATTAACCTCACTTGTAGTATCATATATATTATTTTATGCATTTAAAAACATTCTTCTGAGAAGGAAGTCCTTATACTTCATTATATTGTCAAAGGGAATCCATGACCACAAAAATTAAGAACCCCTAGTATAATTTGGCCTTAAGTCATCTTCCTAATAAAAAATTCTTATTTTTAAGGTATTATGGGCAACATTCCAGATATGTTATTTCAAATAAAATATTTGCTTCTCCATTATGCTTTTTTAGCTTTGCTTTGTGACTTTAAGAAGGAAAGAAGTAAATGAATGCTTGAATCTTTCCCTTCCCAGACACTTTACTACTAACAACAATGTGGTTCTCAGGACTGTGTGTCAGCAAGGCCTTCTTTCTCTTCTCACTCTCCTCACTTCATACTTTTCAGAACTTGGTTAAGTAGAATTCCTGGCCTAGCTGGTAACTAGGAACACACAGCTGAAAGCAGAGTATCTAGAAGCCACTGGCTTTTTTTTATACTCTACTTTTACCCCCCATACCACATTTGTGGTTTGGAGCTTTCTTATTTTAGAGGAATGTAGTGCTCAGCTAATTGAGGAAGAAGAAAGTCAAGAATGCAAAGACAGCAAGAAGTTAGTAGAAAAGGGGTACAGGCAGGGTTGATGAGGTTATGTGGTGACAGGGAGCCAGCCATAAAGAATGACAAAGGTATTTTTATATCTGCAGTTCAAGGTAAAAGGAAGGCATATGCAGAGAAATATGGCCCTAGCACCTTGCTGGCCACTTACTAGCTGAATGACAATGGGCATATAAATGCTCTGAATAATGTTTTATTTACAAAAAGAGAATAAATAATACTTTCAGTACTTGGACCTAGATTTTGAGCTAGAAGGAATCTCAGAGAGCATCTATCAGACCCCTCCACAATCTGGTTCTAACCAATCTATGTTCTAAGCAAACTGGACTACTCTCTGTTCCTCTTCTGCTACTCCTTGTTTCTGTGCCTTTGTTCACACTGCAAACCTTCCCCCATCGAGTGCTGGGAGAATATACTTCTTTTTTTTTCTATTGATTTCTCTTGAAGTCTTATCTGCCTTGGAGACCTAATTCAGATGTCAAAATCATATTCTCAAAGAAGCGTTCCCTAACAACCTCTACTTCTCTGGGATCTGTGTCTCCCCCAATTTTTTAATAGCACTTTGCCTGATTTTTATTTGCCCTTCTCACTTTGTGTTCTATTTTAATTGCACATGTGTCTGTTTGTTGTAGCTTCCCTGTCTCCCTAATGTTCTACTAGTTTCTTGGGGCCTGAGATGCTTGTTTTTTTGTTTGTGTTTGTAACACTTAGCCTTGTGTAAGCACTTATTAGACCCCTCTGGAAACTGGTGTTTGTTGTATTGGATAATAGGCTTAGAACTAGGAAGGGCCTTCATTTGAATCAGGTTTTTGCCTGTCATTTCTTTTCTAAGCTGTTATTAATTAGCTACTCAAGCTTACCTCTTAGTAACTGCTAAAGTCTTGCGGCATTGTGCATAGGAAAGGATGTTGGACTAAGTGTCAGGAGTCCTGGACTCTGGGTTCAAGTCCTTATTATTTATTTGTTTGATTTCTAGAAAGTGACAGCCTCTTGTGAAATGAGGCATTTGGATTTGATGACTAAGCATGTCATATTAAATTTTGATCTTGTGACTTGGCTGGGCTTCATTCTTCTCCTACCTCATGTAAAATAAGGGGAATAAGTAATCTCTAAGGGCCTTTCTAGCTCTCCCATTTTATGGTTCTCTGTAGAGAACTCTGTAGAGATACTGAGATTTCAAAATATATGTTAGTTACTGATGACCACTGACCTGTCCCTACCTAACTCATACTTTCTTTATCATTGCCCTTCCTCCTTTTATCTACCCATTTTGTTGTGTAAAATGAGTTGTTTGACTAGATGACCACAGAATCTCAGAGTTGGAAGCAACATCAGAGACCATGTTGTCTGTGCATGAAACAGGAATTCCCTCAGAAGTGTTGGAGAGCTGTCCCCCAAACCCTTGATAGTAAGAGATCAACTTTTGGCTACATTTTCAATTTCACATTTCAAGCAAGAATCTTTATCAACACATCTAAGTAAATTATCATCTGATCTAGAAATAGGATTAAAATGTGACTTGCACACATTTCAGGCCATACCCTTTGATTATTTTTGTGTCCAACTCTGATTTCATTGGTGTAGAGAGCAGCTGAGGTGCTTTCTACATCAATGCAGATTTATACCCTCTCTGTAACTTAAGAAGCAAGTTTCCTGTCCCCGTTAGCTAGGACACTGAGAGGTTAAGTGGCTTAAGCCAGTATGTGGGCCTTTCTGACTGGAGATCAGCTTTGTATCTGCACCAGCCTTCCTCTAGTGCCCTTTAGAGTTCAGAAATACAAGTATTCTTAATATGAGGTCCATAATTTGATAACTGTATTTCTACATAATCAGTTTATTTTTATTTTGTGCATTTGAAAACATTCTGAGGAGTCTATGCACCAGATTTGACACCAAAAAAGTTAAGAAACTTAAGGTAAATTAACATGAATACCAGTAAAATTGCAGCTCAGGTGTAAGGTAAGAAATGAGAGTGAAGATAGATGCTTTTAGGTCTATTTATTCAGTGTTCTGTATAAATTCAGTTCAGTTATAGAGCTGGAAAGGACCTTAGAAAGCATTCATTCCAAATTCCTATTCCCTCCCCCCCCCCCTTTTTTTTTTTTAACAGATGAGGAATCAGACTCAGGGTAATAAAGTAACTTGTCTAATGTAGTTAATGGGAAAGCTGGTACTACAGAACCTAGGTTTTCAGATTGAGTACAGTCAGTGCCTTTTCTACTTCCTTATTTAACAACGGTTTACTGATTTCACTACAAATATGCAGAGTTTGTTGGTCTCCATTTGGGGTGGAGGAGAGAGTTACTCTCTTGGATCTGTGTAGCAGAGGATTGCACTAGGACCTCTGAGATCCCTCCCAGCTCAAGGATTTTTTAATTCTGTTTTTAAATTTGACAAAGTCAGCATTAGTGTTGTCCTATTTTTAAAATCATAATTTTCATGGGAACTTCCATTTGAAATAAGTTGAGGTATGGGATTAATATTTTTACTTTATTTAGTAGTTATTTAGTTTAGAAAAAATTGGTATTTTCCTGAATTTGTATCCCTAGCATCTTGCACAATGTCTAATATAGTAAGATGTTTAATAAATGCTAATTGGATTTGTTCATTTTTTTTGTGTGTGTGTGACTCGTTTTGTTTTGTTTTGTTTTTTTGCTTTTTGGAGGGCAATTGGAGTTAAGTGACTTGCCCAAAGTCACGAGGCTAGTAAGTGTGTCAAGTGTCTGAGGCCAAATTTGATTTGAGGCCAAATTTGATTTGTAACTCTTCTTACCATAATACTTCAATACTGTCCTTTGGGTTTTCTTGGCAGAGATACTGGAGTGGTTTGTCATTTCCTTCTCCAGTGTATTGAGGCAAACAGAGGTTAAGTGACTTGGTCACATAGCTGCTAAGTATCTAAGGTCACATTTGAACTCAGGTCTTCAGACTCCAGGCCCAGCTCTCTGAGTCATGTAGCTGCCTCCAGTGGGATTTGTAGGGAATAGAAAAATTCAAGGCCGGCTAAGACAGTTTATCACCCTTGAAGATTTTAGGGTCTAGTTGAGGAGAGAAGACAGGCACATCTAGAAAGATAAACAGTTCAGTGTTGAGAGGTGATTAGTAGTAGTTACTTGCTGAGAAGGATTGCTTTATGGAAAGTATTTTTAAAATCTTAAAATCCTTTAAAATGGGGAGCGTTGCTGTTATTATTACTTGAGTTTTAACTGTTGCTTTTTTTTTTCACAATTAATCATCAATTTATTTTTTTTTAAACACATGCTTTATTAACTTCTGTTTTACATCATTCATTTCCTCCAGGTTTTGAGTTACAATCATTTCTCCCCCATTATTCCCCTACCCAACCTCCCAGAATAGCAGTCCCACAAGATATCGCTTCCTCCAATCTGCTCTCTCCCATATCTTCTCCCATACCCCCATCGACTTTTCCATTAGAGGAAGGTCTTTGTGTCCCAATGCCTGCACATCTTATAACTGTTGCTTTTTAAATAGATTTAGTGAATTTCTTTTGTTAACCATAAAGTTTTTGCTGTCAAGGAGTGGTGACAATTTATTTTTGTGTTGTATGTACTTCGAATTACCTAAGGTGGTATGTGTGTATTTGTGTGTGTGTGTGTGTAGCTAGGTGGTGCAGTGGAGATAGTACAGGGTCTGGAGTCAGAGTCATCTTCCTGAGTTCAAAGGTGGTCTCAGACACTTACTAGTTGGGTGATCTGGAACAAGTCATTTAACCCTGTTTGCCTCAGCTTCCTCATCTGTAAAATAAGATGGAGAAGGAAATTACAAACCATTCCAATATCTTTGCCAAAAAAAAAAAAACCAAAAAACCCCAACAAAATGGGGTCTAAAGATTCAGGCATGACTGAAATGACTAAACAAAAAAAAAATTAGGAAATTGGACTAGATGATTTCTGAGATCTCTTACAGCCCTAAAAATCCACATGCCTATGTAGAACTCTTGTAGCTTGTGTTCTTTTGTGAAAATATTGAGCTTTTTTCCCCTACTAAATGCTGAAACTACTTCTTGACTCAATTTGATGCAGAAAACAGACCAGTCTGTAAAACTTTTTTTTTCTTTTAAAAGAATTTACTTGCATCCCCATCAAAGTTGTCTTAGGGTACTATGAGATTAGTGTTGGTTTTTTTTTTTTTTAAGTAAAGTGAAGCACAAGATTTTGAAATAACTTGTGAACTTCAAGTAATTTTTTTGAGAGCTTCAGAAATACATTTAGTAAGCTGTAGTTATTGCTAATTTTAAAAGATTTCCAAGGAATTTTAGGCTAATCATATAGGTCTTATCAGATGTAAAAAACTTCATTGAGACCTGTAGTATTATGCATCTCAGATAAATAGAGGTCTTCATTGGTGTGGTTAGTGCTAAGTTTTGAGGAGGATGGTAAAAAATTTTGTAGCATTTTGTAACACAAAACTTCTTGTGACTTATCTGCAGCACTGCTCTGGAAAATACGTAGCAAACACCCAATTAAAGACTTTTTTTTTTGCTTTTTGGGATGGAAAGGTAGGGGCAGTTGGGGTTAAGTGATTTGCCCAAGGTTACATGGCTAGTAAGTATTAAGTGTCTGAGACTGGATTTGAACTCAGGTCCTCCTGACTCCAGGGCCAGTGCCCTATTTATTCACTGTGCCACCTAGCTGCCTCCCCAATTAAAGACTTCTTTTGAATCGAGGAGATTGACAATAGTTACTGACCAGAACCACAGAATATACTCCTGTGCCTAGGGATGGTAGGGTTAAATTATATGTGTATGTGATCACAAAAGCTGGTACCAAACGAGCAAGGTGGAAACTTTACTGAATGCCTGATGTTAGGCTGGGCTTAGGAAATCATTCCTCTTGGTCAGGTCTTCAGCTAAGTTTCTTTTTCAGTATCTCTCACCTCTCCACTCCCCTCAAGTCTAACCTGTCTGGATCAGCAGTAATCTAGAGTCAGGACTCTCCGTGTATTCTTAGGCATGAAAGCCAGACCTCCATTTAGAAAACAAGACAACTCAGTGCTGCTCTGGTTCTGCACAGCCAAACGTTCCTCCCTCTGGGGTTCCTCTGGGTTTCCAAACACCAAACACATCAGCTTTCCTTTACCCAGAAGAGAGGTGAAAGTCCTCACTTGGACCCAGCTTTTGAACTGGTAAAAGGTGCAGTCTTTTTCCCACCCATGGGAGGGCGCTGAGGATTGGCCCCTGGGGTTGGCCTGCTGTCCTTGTGCAAGGAATTAAAATTCCACCTTATTAAAAAAGGTGCAATTCAAATCAAGGTGACGGGGTCGGGGGGGGGGGGGGGCCTCTTGTCCCTCCATGTGGAAAAGGTGACTTTGGAACAGATGGGCAGACCACTCAGTTGGGGTCATTGCAGTGGTTTTCCATGCAGTGCTTCACCAGCTCTTGCTGGTCCAGATTGTGGGCTCCACAGTACGGACACACAAAGGTGGATCTTTTGGGGATATTGCTGGGAATGGTCTGGGATGTTAGCACTACTGGGACAAACTTGGGACAGTTGGCCATCTGCTCCTGGACCTTCATGCAGGAAGAAATGTGTGACCTCATCTTTGCAAGAGTCACCTTCTTGCTGCAGCCCTGACATAGAGCCTTATAGGAGGACAGCTGCTTTTCCACATTGGAGGCTTTGTCCACTTTCTTTGGGTCAAAGGGCATTCAGCAGAGTGGGTAGAATGGAGATGGCACCTGCAGACATGGCTGCAGACACTTGCCACAGAACGGGTATCCACAGCTGCCGATGGCCACAGGCCGGTGGTAGACCTCCAGGCAGATGGGGCAGTTGTACTGGGCCTCCAGGCTGCTCTTGCCGCTGGTGCCAGGTTGGCCGGCTGGGGGTGGGGGGGTGGGGGCTGCCGCTGCTGTGCCAAGGCCACCAGGCTGCAGAACATCGCCATCATGGGGCCCGGCCCGCCCTGGCTGCTGGCCTGGCACGCTGGCCCCACTCACTCACAGTCCACCGCTCAGGCTCAGTCTCGGTCCTGGTCTGGGTGTCTGGTGGAGTAATTTTTTTTTAATGAGCAGATAGAAATGGAGTAGAGGAATTTTGTGAGAATAATTCTTAAAATAGATACTTTTTTTTTTTTTTGGTTGCGGTTGAGTCATTTTACAGTTGTGTCCAACTCTTTGTGACTCCATTTGGGGTTTTCTTGCCAGCGGTCCTGGAGTGGTTTGCAGTTCCCTTCTCCAACTCGTTTTATAGATGAGGAAATGGAAGCAAACAGGGTTAAGTGACTTTCCTGGGGTCACATAGCTAGGAAGTGTCTGAGGCTGAATTTGAGCTCAGGAAGAAGTGTCTTTCTGACTCCAGACCCTGCATCCTATCCACTGGGCCACCTTGCTGCTTCTGGATGTGAATTGTATAATCTTATTTTGAATCATTAATGCTATTTGTTGGGAAGAGGATGTGAAGTTCTAGTTTGTTTGTTGGGTTCTGAGTTGGATTGATTGATGAATTGGAAACATGTAAATCAGGAAATCACTAGTAGGCAGAGAAACTAGAAAATTTCATGTAAACTAGTATGTCCAAACATCATTATTACTCAAAGTGACAGAAGATTAATGTAGAGAGAATGTTTTTTAAGT
>WOXC01001114.1:0-67131 GCA_011680675.1 Gymnobelideus leadbeateri
ACTTCTGCAGTAACTTGTCAATCCTTCAGTCACTTGTCAAATTTATCTTCCTAAAGCATAAGTCTGACCATGTTACTCTTCCTTTTCCATATGTCCAGATTTCATTTTTAGGGAGGTATTTTCTCCAGTCAGATTTTGAACCTTCTGTCCCAGTTCACAAATTTTACCTTTTAAGGATTTGTTCTTTTCAGTGAGATTTTTTTCTCTAATTTGGTCACTGTAGATTTAAATTTATCTTCTACCTCTCTAATTTGGCTTTTAAAATCTTTCTTGGGGCGGTAGGTGGCGCAGTGAATAGAGTACCAGCCTTGAAGTCAGGAGGACCTGAGTTCAAATCTGACCTCAGACACTTAACACACTTACTAGCCGTGTGACTTTGGGCAAGTCACTTAACCCCAATTGCCCTCCAAAAAAAAAATCTTTCTTGAGCTCCTCCAGGAATCCTTGGGATTGAGACCAATTCATATTTTCTTTTGTGGTCTCAAGTGTGAGTATAGAGTCCATGTTGTCCTCTGTACTTGGTTGTTCTTGCTCACTATAATAAGATTGTATCATTTTTCTTGCTTTTGATTTCTCAGCTTCCTTCTTACCCATTGTGATTGCTATTTCCTGACTTTGCCTCTCAGGCTGGGAGCTAAGTGCCTGGTTGTTGACTTTGTGTGCTGTAGCCTTTGGGTATCTAGATTGAGGTCATGGCTAGGACTCTTCAGTGATTCCCCTGAGTTACCTTGAGGCTCACAGAGTTACATGTGAGGGAGGGGTGGTCTGGCCACTTCAGGTTTCCTCCTCTGTGGCCCTGGGCTACAGCTCAGGCAGGCTCAGTAGCTGGTGGCCAGCAGTGTTGGTGTCTTCAGATTCCTCTGGTGGTGCTAAGGCACATCTGGGAATCTGTTGTTTGAGCTTGCTGGCTCCACCCCCCTGGGCTTCAAGAAGTCCTGTTGGTCAGCTGAAGTGGAGCTTGTTGGGATGCCTCCCTCTCTTCACTTCAGACTCCATACTGCTTCAGTTACACCCTTCCTCTAGGACTCCAAAACTGAGGCTGTTTTCACTATTTCAGGATTTTACACTGGGTGGGACAGTTATCTCTGGGTTTTCTGGGTCAGAGAGGGGGAATCAGAGCAGTGAGGGTTTGCTCTGCCAACTTGGCTCCCGGAGGTTCAGGTAGGTGATGTTTTTTAAACACCCAAGCTGTGGGCTGATAGCCCCAGGAAAGCTGCTGTAGCTGTCTTGGGCCCTGTGCTTTCTCTTACCCAGCTCTTACTGATCCTCCCTCCTGTGGTGAGATGTCTGTGAATCTCCCTTGGGGTGGGTAAGTCTGCTGGCTGGAGCTCGTTCTCACTCTGCTGTAGTCTGTTATAGATCCGTGCTGGTACAGCCCCTACAGGTTCCGTGCTCCGCCATCCAGAGTTACATGGGCACTTTCCTGGTCTGGGAATCTGCCACACTCCATCTCCCAATGGATTCTGTCACTCTAAAAACCATTTAGATTCACTTTTTAAAGGTTAGTGATGGAATTCATGGAGGATCTTAGAAAAGTACCTGCTGGGGTGGCTAGGTGGCGCAGTGAGTAAGAGCGCCGGCCTCAGAGTTGGGATGACCCAAGATCAAATCCGGCCTCAGAAAATGAGCACCCACACATAAATAATGACTAGCCGTGTAACCTTGAGCAAGTTACTTAACCCCAATTGCTTTAAAAAAAAATTTTTTTTTAAATATTAAAAAAAAAAAGTACCTGCTTCCATTCCACCATCTTGGCTCTGTCCCCCACCGTCTTACTCTTCCATTGGAAAAACTTCAGTGACTCCTTTTAACCATTAGGATCAAATATAAAATTCTCTGTTTGGTTTTTAAAGACCAGACCCCTTTCAACCTTTCCATTTCTATTTATTCCTTTTCTCCCTACACAGTGACATTAGCCTCCTCGCTATTCTTTGCATAAGACACTCAATCTCCCAATCTTAAGCATTTTCACTGACCACTCAATGCCTGGAATTCTCTCTCTCTTTATTTCCTTCACCCAGCTAAAATCTCCCCTTCTACAAAAAGCCTTTCTATATCCCCCTTAATTCTAGTGCCTTCCCTCTCTTGATGATTATCTCCAGTTTATTTTGTGTGTAAATTGTACATTTGTCTCCCACAAGCAAGCTCATTGAGTGCAGGGACTGATGGTGTTAATATTTGCCTTTTTTAGTATCCACAGCACATAGCACAATCTGGCACATAGCAGGTGTTCAGTAAATACTTGCTGAGAAAAGTAAATTCAGTAAATACTTGTGAGAAAACTGAGAAGTCCTATATGAACTGATGCAGAGTTAAGTGAGCAGAACCAGGAGAATAATTTATACAGTAACAATATCATTAGGGAAAAAAATAACTTTGAAAGTCTCTAAACTCTGATTAATGCAATGTCAAATCCTTCTTTCAAATGACCAAAGATGATGCCTGCTACCTACCTCCTGACTGAGATGTTAAGGACACAAAATGCAGAATGGGAAATACTTCTGGTAGTGGTCAAAGAGGAAATTAGCTTTGCCTAATTATGGATATTTGTTACAAGGGTTTTCTTTCTTTTCCCTTTTTGGGTAGGGAAGGGGGGGAAATAAATGCATGGTAGTTGAAAAAAAAAGCATCATTTTGCTAGACTGTAGGTTCCCAAAGTGAGCACTGGAAAACAAACCAAAGGGGGAGTGGTAACCTTAGGTGCGATTGGGGAGCATTAAATAAAAATAAGTGGGTGATGGAAGCAAAAGGAAAGAAGAGAAGAAAAGAAAGAGAAGAAAAATTTGAAAAACCATTCATACATATTTCTTCTGTTGTGTAACAGAGCTAAAGTCATAGTAATTACATTATTTTTCAAACAAACACACAAAATATAATCAATTCAAACAAACACACAAAATATAATCAATTATAATCAATCAAGAGTCAAGTCTGCCAACAAGTCTCTCCAGGGATGGTGCCCTATTCATTGCACCACCTACTTGCCCCACTGACAGGTCTTAACAAGCAAGTGTTGGCAGGCAAGCAGGTAAATGTGTCACACATTGTCAGGAAATTCAGCACACCCCAGCAGGAATATGTGCGTATAATGACTTGTTTGCATTATGATACTATATGGGTGGCATGATGCAATATTACATCATCAAAATTTTACTGCGAGAAAAATCCCACAAATTTACCATAAATTATTAAATTTAAGATGCATCATTTCAAAAAATATATTTTTTGAAATGATGCAAATTTTTTAAAAAAGCATTAAAGAGTTAAAGAAAATAGATTTCCAGGGGACTGCTGAGTAATGTTTTTTTAAAGGGGGCAGTAGGCCAAATAAGTTTGGGAACCTCTGTGCTAGACTGATCTCCTTAATAAATTCCAGTACCACCTTATTACTTTTTGGGTCAAATACAAACTCCTCTGTCTATCATTTAAAGTCCTTCACAATCTGGCTCCAAACCTACCTTTTCCATCATAATTACAAGCATAAAAGGGAACTGGCCTATAAATCCAGGCCTTGTGAGCCTGTGAAATATTTGGCTAATTCAATCTGTATGTGAATTTTAGGATGCTAACATTCTGCAACTAGTTCTATTGCACTAATCACCATTTGAAAAGGAGCCACTTGATTGGTTAGGCTGCCTTAAAAAAGCACTAGTATACCAGACCCTGTCCCCCTTTTCCCTTTGGTCTGTCTCTTTCCTGCCTGGTGGAATTACAGTGAGAAAAGAGGGACAATGATATAAGGGAGGAGACCTTTGGCCTTCCCCATCTTAGACCTTCAGTTTTTTGCCTCTGTGTTTGTTCTTTTGTTTTAGGTAAAGGAGTTTGCAAAGTGCAATCTTGTAAATCAGGAGAATGAGCCATCAGTATATCCAGGAATGGAGTCTCTGCAGGGGTTCAAAGTTCTGAGGCCCTAAGGAAAGACCTTTAGGGCCTAGCCCAGAGGTAACTGAGGCAAGGGCTGTTCTATAGCATTGGTACATTTGAATGTGAGCTTGTTGGGACCAATGCTACATAGAAACTACATTGACATGGGGCAGCTAGGTGGCCAAGTGAATAGAACACTGGCCCTGGAGTCAGGAGGACCTGAGTTCAAATTTGACCTCTGATGCTTAACACTTAACTGTATGACCTTGGATAAGTCACTTAACCCCAATCTCCTTTCATTTCCCCCTCCAAAACCCCCCCCAAAACAAACTACATTGACAGCCCACTACACTATTCCCAGAGATTGAGGTAGTATGGGGGAGATTGTGCCCCTCAATTACTGGGGGAGATACTTGTACTGCTGCAGTTGCTATATTTTGAAAGTAAATACCCTCTTTGTGAAAGCTAATCAAAGTAATTGGTTAAATGGAATTGGGTAACTGAGGAGTGGGTGGGGAACCACACCAGAATGGAAAAATGAGCTGATAAGATTGAGCAAAGACATGGTCAACCCATCTGAGATGCTCCTAGAACACCCACCGAGGAGACAATGTAACTGGGCTTACTTTGGTAGAGTAAGGCCAGAGTGCTTGCTACAAACATTTCTGTGCCCTCTCTTTCATGTACTCTTCACTCCAGCCCAACTGGATTTTTTGGTAGTCCTTATATATGATATTCTGTCTTCTCTTAGCTCTATGCTCTTGCACAGTCTGATTCCTGTGCCTGGAATGTACACCCTTCTCACCTTCACCTCTTAGAATGCTTCATTTCTTTCAAAGCTCAGCTCAAGCACCATCTTCTATATCAAGTTTTCTTTATTCCCTCTCCGCAGTCCTAGTCTTGCCCTATCAACCTCCTACCCCCCCAATTACCTCATATTTACTTTGTGTGTATGTATACATATGAATATATGCATATATTCATAGATATATAATATGTACATGTGTGTTTACACATATATATGTACTTATATGTACATGTCTTCCCTCATAGAATACAAACTACTTGTGGGCAGGGACTATTTCATTTGTCTTTTTAGCATCTATATCTGGCGCTAAAGTGCTTTTAAAAAAATGCTTGTTGATTTTATTCCCATTTTGTTCATAACCATTCAGGAATAAGAAGGTGGGGTACAGATTTCTCTCATTGGGGTTGTGATCTTAGGTATTGGCCTCTATCCCATTCAGTGGTGTCTTTGATGGTCCTCTATTTCTTCATGTCCACTGCTTTGAGTCCATAGAATTTCATGCTAAAGTTTCCCTTTGGGGGGGGGGTCTTTTTGGAGGGGAGAAGGCAAGGCAATCGGGGTTAAGTGACTTGCCCATGCTCACACAGCTAGTAAGTATTAAGTGTCTGAGGCTGGATTTGAACTCAGATCCTTCTGACTCTAGGGCCAGTGCTTTATTCACTATGCCACCTAGCTACCCTTCCCTTTTTTTTATTTTAAAAAGTTTTATTACTACCTTTGATTTTTTTTATAACCTCAATCATATCTCATGAAACAAGGAAACTTTACAACACCATGAGGAAGTTGGGGTTAAAAAGTAAATATTGTTGGGACTCCTCATAAACCCAATTTCTCATTGCTCAGTCAGTTAAGGGAAAGTGAAAATATTCATTCTCACAGCTTCTATCCCCAGAGAGGGTTTTCTGCTTTTGAAGCAACAAACAGACATTTCTATGTATACAGGATTCCATTGTATAACATTCCAACACCAATAACCTGGTAAAGTTGGTGTTAGAGACATTATTCTCAATTTTACAGTTGAGGAAGACTCAGAGCACTTAAATGACTTAACCATGATGATCCAGATACTCTCATAGGTGGGATTTGAGCTTAGGTCTTCCTGACTAAAGGCCCAACTGTTTTTGTACATCACACTGCTTTCAAGATGCCCTTTTTGGGTTGTCATTCATTTCCTAGAGTTTAATCATTCATCTTAGCTAGAGACTTTGGTCCCCTGTTTGGAATATTCTTATGAATTCCAATTCCAACCCCCTAAATACCCAGGGTTATTTTTCTGACCTTACTGTTGTCAAGATGAGATTGGTCTCTTGGAGACCTAGAACTAAATACCTTGGAGAATGTCTTTCTCGCAGCTGAAAAGGACCCTCCCTGGCCTACAAAGAGAGACTGAGATAGAGCCAAGAAGGAGGGACCCACAGTGCAGCTGTTCATTAAGGCTAGAGACAACTCTTCAAGAGCATGTGCATTTCCCAGCTCATTCTCTCCAGGGTGATCCCATCAATTCAAGTGTCAATGCTCCAAAAAGCTGCAGCCACCAAAGCACAGTTGCTGATTGAAAACATCAAAAGTCCTGTTTCATAGGCAGCAGGGTAGTGGGGCTAGGGTCAATATGGGCATATACAAATTAGAAAACATTAAAATGGGTAAACTAGGGAGACATTATTCATACTACAAAATGATGCTTTGACATGTATTGAGTACGAGGATTGAGTATGAGGGTCCTTTCAACAGAAGGGTCTCACTTATTTAGAAACTTGTTTAGAGATTTAATATCAGAGATGTAAGTAGGGTGAGATGACTAGAGCTTTATTCCATGACATATACTCTTCAATCCTGGCTTCCTGACTGATCAATGACCAAGACATTACCTCTCTCAGCTTTGGGCATTTTCTCTGATAGCCCCCATGCCTGGAAAACATTTTCTTTTCCACTCTGCCTACTAACATTCATTATTCTTGTTCTTATTGTTGTTTAGTAATGTCCAACTCTTTATGACCTCTTTTGGGGTTTTCTTGGCAAGAATACTGGAATGGTTTGCCATTTCCTTTTTCTGGCTCATTTTTGTAGATGAGGAAACTGAGGCAAACAGGGTTAAATAACTTGCCCAGGGTTACGCATCTAATAAGTGTCTGAAGCTAGGTTTGAGGTTAGGCCTATCTTAACTCTGGGCCCAGTGTTCTATCTACTGAGCTGCCCGATTAATCTTCCTAATTTTTTTTGTCCCAACTAAAATCCCTTCTTTTACTAGAAATCTTCTCCAACCCCTCTTAATTCTAAAGACTTCCTTCTCTTAATTAATTCCCATTTATCCTGTATATAGCTGGCTTTGTATATATTTGTTTGCATGTTGTTTCCTCTCATTAGACTGTAAGCTCCTTGAGGGCAGAGACTGTCTTTTGCCTTTTTTTTTTATTCCCAGTGCTTAGCACAATGCTAGGCACATAGTAGGTATTTACTGTTTCTTAATTACTGACTTTAGAGAATGCTGACAGTCTCTGATTCTTCATCAATTTAGAAACAGAGCTTGTCAAGAAAAATAATTAGTTAAAATACAAATAGCACAGTTATCCCTGCCATGCTGGGACTTTCCCCATTGCAGTTTTGATATGTTACAGGTTGGCATAAAAAATTAAATGGGAATTTTGGGGGAGTTTTACAGATATGTCAAGGCTAGTAGATGACACAGAAAAGATTTAAAAACTCAGAAATGCATAAAATATGTGTGTAGTATCATATAATATCTTTTTTTTGGAGGGGGGAAGGCTGGGCAATTGGGGTTGTGACTTGCCTGAGATCACAAGGTTAGTAAGTGTTAAGTGTCTGGAGTCAGAATGAACTCAGGTCCACCTGACCCCAGAGCTGATGCTCTATTCACTGTGCCACCTAGCCACCCCAATATTTTATCTTTTAATGCCATAATAATCAGACTTCAGGTACGAAGGGAGGGGGGAAATTTTTATATGAATTTTCCAGATTACCAGTAACCCCTGCAAGGTGAAAGGGATACCTGTAATTTTTTCCTCTTTGGTGACCACACCTTGGCTGAACTCTGCAACTTGGGTCTTGTTCTGTTTTCTTCCTCTCCCTCTTCTTCAACCCTTCTCCTTTTGTGAGACTTTCCCTAACCTTTATTTGTACCCCTCAAAATTTCTGGTTACTGTTCTCCCTTCTACTATATTACTTCTCAATGTACTGAGAGATGGGAATAGGTTAGATACACAAGACACAGTAGTCAATGCCTATAGTAATCTACTATTTGATAAACCCAAAGACTCCAGCTTCTGGGATAAGAACTTGCTATTGGACAAAAACTGCTGAGAAAACTGAAAAGTAGTATGGTAGATATTGGACATAGCCCAATATCTTACAATGTATACCAAAATAAAGTCCAAATTGGTACATGATTTAGATATAAAGACTGATACTTTAAGCAAACTGGGAGAGCAAGGAATAGTTTACCTGTCAGATTTATGGAGAATGAAAGAATTTATTACCAAAACAAGATTGAGAACATTATGCAAAAATGCAAAACGGATAATTTTGATTACATTAATTTAAAAGTTTTTGTATAAACAAAGCCAATGCAACCAAGATTAGGAGGGAAGCAGAAAACTGGGAAAGAATTTTTACAACTAGTGTCTCTGATAAAGGCCTCATTTATAAAATATATAGAGGACTGAGTCAAATTTACAAGAATACAAGTCATTCCCCAATTGATAAACAGTCAAAGAATATGAACATAGTTTTCAGATGAAGAAATTAAAGCTATAGTCATATGAAAAAATACTCTCACTATTGATTAGAGAAATGCAAATCAAAACAACTCTGAGATACCACATCACACTTATCAGATTGGCTAACATGACAAAGCAGGAAAATGATAAATTTTGGAGAAGATGTGGGAAAGTTGGAACACTAATTCATTGTTGGTGGAGCTGTGAGCTGATCCAACCATTCTGGAGAGCAATTTGGAACTATGTCCAAAGGGCTATGAAAATGTGCATACCCTTTGACCTAGTAATACCCCTTCTAGGGCTGTATCCCAAAGATATCATAAAAAATGGGAAAATGAGCCACATGTACAAAAACATTTATAGCAGCTCTTTTGTGGTGGCCAAGAACTGGAAATTGAGAGGATGCTCATAATTGGGGAATGGCTGAACAAGTTTGGGTCTATGAATGTAATGGAATACTATTGTGCTATAAGTTATGAAGAATAGGCAGACTTCAGAAAAACCTGGAAAGACTTATATGAATTGATGCTGAGTGAAGTGAGCAGACTAGGAGAACATTGTACCCAATAACAGCCATTGTGTGTGATGACTGATTTTGATAGATTCAGCCCTTCTCAGCAATGCAAGGACCTAAGAGAATTCCAAAGGTCATGATGGAAAATGCCATCCACATTCAGAGAAAGAACTATGGAGTCTAAATACAGAGAGAAGTAGACTATTTTCTTTTTTGTTTTCTTTTGTTTCTTTCTCATGGTTCCTCCCATTCGTTATAATTCTCCTATGCAACATGACTAATGTGAAAATGTGTTTAATAGGAAAGTATGTGTAGAGCCTGTATCAGATTGCATGCTCTCCTGGGGAGGAGGAGAAAATTTAGAACTCAGAAACTTGTGGAACTGAATGCTGTAAACTAAAATAAATTTAATAAAAAAAATACTTAGAAATCTGATAATCTAGTAGTATATAAGCACCTTGAGGGCAAGGACTATTTCATTTTGTTTTTGTATCTGTATTACCAGCACATTGTCAGTATTCAGATGTTGAATTGAATTAAATTGAATCAGAGAAGATAGTTCTGAAATGATTCCTGAACTCAGCATGTAGAAAGAATTGAGCACTGAAAAGTACACTCTTACACGTACAGTAGAAAGGGCGGGGGGGGGGGGTGTAATGGAAATGCAGATTTAAAGATCTTCCCTGCCCCTAGCTTAAGTGCACCTGGAGCCTGTGGTGGGAGGCTTGTTTTTCAGGGAAGCCCACACCTTGATACTTTGTGATTGGGCAGTGGGTCAAGGAGGTTGTTACAATCTCTGAGCTAGGAGAAGACTATATAAACCCTGAGGAGAGGCTTTGCTTTGGGGCTCACTTTGAGAAGTGTTGTGTGATTTGACCAGATGAGACTCTGGGAAGCCGTTGTTGAGAGCCCCCCGGCTTTGAAAACCCAGATGTTGATGCTTCCCTCTCTGGTAACTGTGATTTGGTATTGATGTATGTAATGTTGGGACAGTTTGGAAGCCTGTCTGTAACTCTGAAGTTCTGTAACTCTGAAGTTTGGGGTGCTGACCTTTTTCCCCTGAACTAGGTAATGTGTGTTTGTTTGATTAAAGTAAGCTTGTTAACCCATTTTGAGTTGCTTTCCTTTTGAAAAGCAGATCTAAGAACCTATATTGGCAGCTACCTTGGGGATATTGGGGTGCTTGCTGCTACAAAATGGCGACGAGGATGGGATCTGCTGAGGAAAAGGAAAGTATGGGGGCTGGGATAATTGTTTGTTTCCCAGTTGTGGTAGCTGTGATTCTGTGGAGCCATGGAGCAGGAGAGAAAGACCTGCATGCTGACTTCACTGAGCTGAGAGCAGGAATGGTGAGCTGCCTGCATGGAGACCTGTGGAGAAGCCTGGAGCTGCTGCCTTGCTGACCTTTTTCCCCTGAACTAGGTAATGTATGTTTGTTTGATTAAAGTGAGCTTGTTAACCCATTTTGAGTTGCTTTCCTTTTGAAAAGCAGATCTAAGAACCTGTGTTGGCAGTCACCCTGGGGATATTGGGGTGCTTGCTGCTACAGGGGGACATTCATTGTACACGAAACTGTGGCTTTATTGTGTGTAGCTTGCTTTTCTTTTTAAGTATATATTGAATTTAATGTGTAACTTTTTAAAGCTGTCATGTTTGGGGTAAGCAACTTACATTTGGGGTGGGGGGGGAACAGAGGAGGGGATGGCACATTTAACTTGCTTCATGGTGACCGTCAAGGTTGAAGAAATGAACATCCCATCTTCTGTTCCACTTACTGGTTGATCTTGGTCAAATCACTTAATTTGTCTGACCCTCAGTTTCTTCTCGAGTAAAATGAGAGAATTGGACTAGATTTTTAAGTTCTCTTTCACTCACATCATATGATCTGACATTTGCTTCTTCAAATAGCATTCTTTCAAGTGACTATTCAGGCAGAAAGTGTTCTAGGAAATATAACCTGTAATAATAAAGTCGTGTATTTTCCAGGACAATCTTCAGTAATCAAAACTTAAGTCCCTTCACAAATTGCATCTGGGCTGCATCTGGGTCTCTGTGTGGGTAGTTAATGATACAGTGCTGTCTTACAGCATTATGAATTACTGAAATTCAGTGATGATCAGATGCATAGAATCTTGAGTGAGCCATCAGGGACCGCATCCCATTTACCCAGAGTAAGAAAACATTGAAAAGGAGAAAAGTCGCAGGCAGCCCAGTTTTGTGTATTTGTCAGGGGCTTGAAAATAGTTAATAAGTTTCTGTCACCAGAGGGCGCCAAAGCTCAAGATGACGAAAACCTGGGCTGTCAAAGGGCTGAAAACGACCTTAAAAAGGTCATAGGCTATTGAATATCTGAGCTGGAAGAGGGCTTAGAGATCATCAAATCCAATTCCCTGGTTTTACAAAAAAGGAAACTGAGGTTCAGAGAAGTGAGATGGCAAAGCTAGTTTTGGGAATCTGCGTTCTCTGACTCTACTGAAACATACTGTACATCTTTTTTTTTTCCCCTGAAAGGGGGAAGGCAGGGCAATTAGGGTTAAGTGACTTGCCAAGGTCACACAGTTAGTATGTGTTAAGTGTCTGAGGCTGGATTTGAACTCAGGTCCTCCTGATTCCAGGGCCAATGCTATTCACTGAGCCACCTAGCCGCCACTGACACTGTACATCTTCTGTGCATCTGCTAAAGCATCCCAGACCGTACAGGAGACAATCATTCCAGAGGGGTGTGGCTGTCTCCTCTGACAGTCCATAAAGCCATCCCTCTGTTTACCGTTCTTCAGTGTTAGGAGACTTTCAGAGTTGAAGAGCTTCTCTATTACCCCAAAATGGATTATACACTTGACACTTTAGCCCCCAAAGAAGGTCCAGCTGGAGATAGGATTGGATTAAACATGGGAAGTTAAACTCTAATGGCTCCCTGTTACCTCAAAGATGATATCTAACGTGCTTTGGCATTAAGCCCTTCACAGCCTAGGTCCTTCCCATCTTTCCAGTTTTGTTACACTTTGCTCTTTCCACACACTCTGGGACCAAGTTCCGTTCACCTATTTGGTGGTCCTTGAGTCTCTGGATTCTGTGACTTTTCACTGGTTGTTCCCCTATGTCTGGAATGCTTTTCATCCTCACCTTGGCCTTCCATGTTCCTTCAAGATTCCCACCCTCCACAGGAAATCTTTTCCAGGCATTCTAACACCCTTTCTCCCTCACCCCTATCAAAGGACTCTAATATCTGATATTATCTTATATTGCCCTGCTAGAGCTTGTCTTAAATAGTTGTGTGCATGTTGTCCCCAGCATAAGAAAGGAAGAAAGGGAGAAAGGAAGAAAGAAAGAGGGCAGGAACTCTGTGAGGGCAGGAACACTTTGGGGAGAATACAAATCTTTGTATTCTCAAGACAGTGCCTGGCATTTGGTATTTAGCAAATGTTTGTTGAAGTATGTGGGTATAACTTTGTTTCCCTAAGAGAAACAACATATATACAACATAAACGATTTTCCCCTTTCTTTCTTTCCCTTTCTTCTTTTTCATATTTTTGCTTTTCTTTCCTTCTTTCACTTTCTTTTCTCTCTTTTCCTTCTTGCTCATATTTTTGCCCTTCTTTCTCTTTCTTTTTTTTCTTCTTGTCTTTTTGCCTCTTTCTTTTCCTCCTTTCTTTCTTCTTGCTCATATTCTTTTCCCTTCTTTCCTTTCTTCCTTCCTTCCTTTCTTCCTTCCTTCCTACCTACCTTCTTTCTTTCCTTAGTGCTTAGTGCGGTATTTGGCACATAGTAGGTACTTAATAAAAGCTTTTGTTAATGGTAGTGGGGTGGAGGTGAGGTAGGTAGGAAGTAAGCTGCTTCTGTGGCTGTGCCATGGAGACAGCCCCAGCAGGTATATTTGACCGTTCTATGACTACGAATAAAATGCTTTTACCCCATAAGCCATTCTGTGTTGGTGTCCTTCCTTAATGTGGATAATTAAGCACAGCCTCTAAATACCTGCTGCTGCACTGGACAGTATATAATTTCCTCTTATGATTAATAAAGATGACCGATCGCTAATTTTTTTAATGTTAAAAATTTCATCCATTACTTTTTAAAAATACAGCTATTCCCTAATATGTCCCCATCTGCCACTGCTCCCTCCACTGTTAACAAGTAAAAATACCTAAGTAAAAGTGTGACACTGGGCATACACAGTACCTCTCCCCAATTCATCACACAACTTTGCTGAAAGGGAAATATATTTCAATATCTATTCTTCTGGTATCAAGATTGCTTTTTGTAATTCATCTGAATTCCTCTCCCTTGGGTGCTGTTTTCATTTACATCCTTGTTATTTGGTACATTCATCCCTTGGCTCTACACTCTTGCTTTGCCTCACACTTTGGGCCCAGGTTCATATGAATAATCCCAATGTTTCCTGAATTTCTCATATTCCACTATTATTTATAATAACCTTTGATATCTTTATTAATCACACCCTCCTTCCTCCCTCCTTACCCCAAGCCTTATCTTTTCTAAGTTGAATAAGAATCTTGCTTCACTTAGCTTTTCTTAGAATTCATATTTCCGGAGCCCTTTAGTGATTTCTTATGTAAAGCCCAGTAAGTGTCTTTCTTAAGCATTCTGCAGATTGGATAATACTATGTATTCATTGAGAGGGCCAAGTACCAGTCAGTGCTTAAACATAAGAAAGACAATATGTTCAAGAAAATTAGTGTTAGAGCAAGAACTCTTAAGACCCTGATATAACCCTGGCAACCCGAAGGTTAGACCTAGGTTTCTCCTATTCCTCTGATTTTTGGCGGGGACAACAGAGTGAAACTAATCCAAAAAGTTTGGATTCTATGACCACACTTGCACTCTGTAAGAAGTGGACACACCATTGTAGTGCCCTACCAGGTGACCGCAAGGCATGATCCTGGACAAGAATCCTGGACAGGTCCAGAGCACCTTAAACTAAAAAGGAAGAGGTAGGGGAGCACAGGTATTAATTTAATGGCAAAAAAAATGTCTCCAGGGCACAGAACAGTCCTTGTCTCCTCCATCTCCTCTTTTCTCTTGCCAACCAAGGGGATCCTTGAACTGAGGTCTAGTCAATAGCTTAAAGAAGTAAGACACAGTTTATAGTTTAAGCATTAGATTGGAGTGGGCTAAATTCTGAAAAGAAAAAAAAGCTGGTTTTATGCTCAGTCTTGTGGAGAAGGTCTACCCCTCCACTAGAGCACAGAGATGAGATGGCAAATGTTTAGGGCCAAGTTAGCAAAGGGCCATATGTTACTAGACTGGGGTGTACAGGTTTATAAAAAAGAGAAGCCATTGGGTGACAGCTTCCATTGTAAGCTCCTTGAGGGCAGGGGCCATATCTTCCACTTCTCTACAATTCCCCCGTCACATAGTGGATGCTCAGTATGTAATTGATGATGATTATGAAGAGGATGATAATGAAGAGGATGACGATTCCGATGGTTAACTGTAGCCAACTCCATGCGGTTTTCTCTGTGACATCTGAAACTCAACATATCCAAAATGGCACTCATTATATTTTCCCTCAAACTGAGCTCTCCTCAAAGCTTCCTTATTTCTGTTAAGGGTACCACCCATCCCTCCAGATACCCAAGTTTGCAACCTTCTCTTCCTCCTTGACTCCTCCCTTCCTTCCCAATATCCATTTAGTTACCAAGTCTTGTCAAGTCTTTCTCCATGGCATCTCTCCCAACCATCCCCTTTTTTCCACTCACAGTTACTGTCTTCATTACTTCTGACCTGGATTATTGCATTAGTTTCCTAATTGGTCTCCCTGCTTCCAGTCTTTCTCATTTCCAATCCATCCTCCACACAGCTCCCCAAATAGTATTCCTAAGGCACCCTATTAGGGAGACAGTGACTCCCTATTGTTTTACCCATAGTAAGTACTTAGCACATGTTTGCTGAAAGCAAGCGTAAGAGGACCAAAAAGGAGAGTTTGGTATAGTGCCATAGAAGAGTCATTTCTTACAAGGGAAGCTGACTCGGTGCTTTTTCATCTGGTAGAGAAGGTAAAGTACAAAGAAGCTGAATAGCTTGCTGAAGGTCACACAGCACTCAGAAAACAGAGCTGGAGCCTCCCACAGTTTCTTGCTATTATCAGGGCATTGCCTGACCAACATGCTTTTTGGCAAAGAAGAAATATGGAATTGAAGTAATTGATTTTGATAAAAGGATAAAGGCCCAACTATATTAATAGCTTATACAATTATCCACTTGCACATTGTGACTTTACCTACCATGATTTTGACACAGGTCAGTGCAAGAAATTAAACAGGAAATTTGGGGGGAGTTTTGTGGAAGCTGCAAACAATACAGAGAGGCCAGCAGATGGCACAGAAAAGGAATGCATAAAATACATGTATAATATAATATAACATCAACATATTTTATCTTTTAATATTATAATAATTCATACTTCTTCTCTGGAACAAAGGAAGGGCCAAAAAAATTTACATGGATTTTCCAGATTGAGAGGACACTGTGCCCCCAACTCCCTTGATGTGGAAGGATAACTGTGCTTAACTTTTCCTTTATCATTGAAGTTTGCAATTTAATGATCCCATCTGACTAAGACACAGGAATTCAGAGGCAGAGGGTCATATAAAGACTGGGTGATCTGGGAAATGTGTGTAGGCCCATATTTCCAAGAGTTATTAGGTTTCTGGTTCCTTAAACCTGGGACTTCTGCCCAGGACTTTTATGAAGGCCTTGAGAGAGAAAAGGAGGAGACGACTATCTTCTATGGTTCTTCTGTCTTGTGTGACACAGATTGTGAGGACAGTGCTCTGCCCCTTGCATTCATAAGCAGTTGATTGCAAAGTGTGAACTGAAATTGCTCCATGGAATGCCCACGGAGGCAGAGAAAGAAGGGCAGATGCATTGTGGGAGGTTAGAAACAGCCAGCCAAAGTAGGGAATGGACAAACCCAAGAATGCAAATAAGAGTAGCTGGGAGGAGAGGTAAGGAAGAAGAGGGGGAAAAATCAACACCATTAAAAACCACGTCATTGTAGCCTTTTATCTATTATTTTTTTTATTGCCTGTTGGTATTTTCTATGCTATCTGTTACTGTTAGTAAATCTCAGGGCCATTAATTGTCAAGATCTATGTGTTTGGGGGTTCGGGGAAAGAGAGGGAGGGTCACGGTGGGAGGGGTAGAAGGAAGCCAGTTCATGGGATAGAATCTATAGATGCTTGATAAGCTGAAATTGTTTTCATATTTTGGTAATTTTTGAGTCTATTTCATACCATACCATTATCCACTCAATGACTTTGGACTCAGGACAAGAGTGAGAGATTAGGCTACTGCTAGTGGATAGTTAAAGTGCCATCTGGTGATCAAATGTTATACTCTTCCTCATTTCCCAATGGCACCTGCACAGGTAACTGCTATGGACCCCTGGGGTAGTAGATCTGGCTTAGAAAAGGGGAGGCTGGGAGTTTGCACAATGGAGTGAAGAGAAGGGGAGGTGGGATGTTGGGGGATAAGGGGAGATGTGGTTGTATTGGAGACAAATACAAAAATTGGTTGTTGCAGGGAGGGTATGGTGTGACTACTTCCTACTCTATGACTGTTCAGACACACATCAGGGTCAGCTCCCTTTCGAAGTCTGGCTACAGTGCCCCTGCTTATAAGAGTCCTTTTTCTGGTCTCCCCAGTCTGACCTTCCCCTTCCCAATTATTCGGTAAACATATTTTGTATGTCTGTGTATATGTTGCTTTTCCTCAGAAAGACAAAAATTCTTTGAGGGCAGATACTAACTAGTTTATATTTGTCTCAGTACTTAGCACAGAGCTTGGCAGCAATTAACTTCTCCTTCTCTTGGCTTCTGCAGCCCCTCCCAGAGAAGTCATGTTGCTCATGTCACAAGACAAATCCAGCCTCTTGCCTCCTCTTTTGAGATGCCTTGAGGAGACTGTTCCTAGGCATGTCATGAAAACACCCATCAATATTTTTTTCATCTAGTCCTTTGGAGTATAAAAATTCTTCTGTTGCAGAGAGCCTTGAGTCACTCAGCACCTGGGGTGTGATACTGCTCACATTCTTGGCTGACATTAATTGTGGGCTTCATCACATTGCCAACACTGGGGAATCCAGGGTCTAAGATGACACGTGGTTGACTGGGCTGCTGATTCAGGCTTTCTCTGACTGCATCTATTCATACAAGAGAATGCTACCTGACAGCTACCTGTCCCTATATATCCTTCTCAAAAGCCTTACAATAGGGGCGGCTAGGTGGCGCAGTGAATAGAGCCCCGGCCCTGGAGTCAGAAGGACCTGAGTTCGGAGCCGGCCTCCGACACTTAATCCACACAAACAAAAACCTAGCCGTCTAACCTTGAGCAAGTTACTTAACCCCAATTGCTTTTAAAAAAAAAAAAAAATATATATATATATTTTATATATATATATATATATATATATATATATATATGAAAAAGCCTTGCAATACCTTCTTGTGTACCTCTTACTCCAAATATAAATGTTGAGTGGCTTGTCCATCAAACTAACACAATTATCCTCTGTCATGAAGGTAGTGTGGTACAATGGAAAACCAACCAACCAGCCAACCAAACCAAACCTGGTTCTGGAGTCAGGGGGACCTGAGCTCAAATCCTATCTCTGATGTTTACTATTTGTGTGACTTGGGGCAAATTACTTCATTTCTTGGGTCTCCCTTTCCTTATCTGTAAACATGAGGGAGTTGTACTTGATGGCTTCTGAGTTCCCCTTTAGCTCAATTTCTATGACCTTGTGACCCCTTCTCCATCAGGATTCTATTAACCTACAGTCCAAAGGATCCTGTTTTGTAGTCCAGTGCCTGGCATATAGTAGGTGCTTAATAAATGCTTGTTGATTGCTTGATCACAAAGACTCAGTATTTAATCTGCCTTCTGGTAAGCAGATCTCTCAGATTGAGACTTTCAAATGCCTGGATGACTGAAATGATTAATATATACTTTGGCCTTAATTATCTGGATACAATAATAGGTGAAACATAGATCTTTCATGATCTGGCTGTTAACTTTCATTATGTAAGTTTGTTGAATATCATGGGAATTTACAAGGCTTTTTAAAGACCCCAAGTTTCTCCCTGAAACAAGAGCCCATTTTTTATCATTAGTGTTCTTTCAGTGTCTTTGTACATTGGGAAATAAGGAATATATAATTGCCAAAGAAATAATATTGGGAATCATCCAAAAGGACAATGGAGAAGTGCAAAGTGAATCTGAGTAGTATTGCAACACATTTCAAATGAGGAATCCAACCAGAGAAGTCATGTAAAAGATGTCATGAGAGACAGAGCAAGAAAATAAAAATGAACTGGTCAAGAGTGAGGGATAATCAATGGAGAGGGCATTTTGCTCAATTGGTATCCCAATAAGTTAATGGAAAATTTAAAAAGCTTTCAGCATGTTGGATGGACCCTCTGCAGGACAGTGTGGAGGAGGGTCAAGGTAGCACAAGATGGAAGAGGATGGAGGGGCTGTGACCTGCATTATATGAGCAGGTACCAACTTTGAAGAGGATCCTCTGGAGTATTGGGATGCACATGGTAAAGCCCATCTAGGAGACATGAAGAGCACAGGCTTTTGAAGTCTGATTAAAAAAATGATCATTGAATAGAATTGACCTCTAATTTAAGAACTGGAGAAAGTGGTCAAAAACTCCAAGGACCTGGATTCAAATCCTACCTTGGATACTTGTTACATGTGTTGACCTTGAACCAGTCACTAATCTCTTAGGGCATTAGCTGAAAAATGATGGCATTAGACTAGATGACTTCTGAGGTTCCTCCCAACTCTAAATTTATGAGATTCCCAAAATAGAAATATGCAAGCTTCTCATGGGCAAGGACTGGCTTATTTTTATCTTTGTATTCCCAGAAATTAACACAGTGCCCAGCACCTAGTGGATGTTTAATAAATGCCCATTAATGGATGATTCTTCAGCCTTTGGTTGTGCAGAAAACTGTGAGCACAGCTGGAAGAAGCACTGGTGATAGTTATTCTCTTCAGAAGTCTGATGTCAAGACAGAAAATATTTCTAAGGAATACTTTTGAGGAAGATTATTGAACCACGTCCACTGAGAAAACACACAATCTAAAAGCAAAGTTCGAACCTAAAAATAAATGTCTGTCCAGAGAGACCATAGCCTGCTGGGTTCCTTTATCAAGGGCACTTGACTAAGCCTGACTACAAAGCCTCTGATTATTGGGTAGGATGACATACTGTATTGACTGGACAATTGACTATTACCTGATACTGTGTAATAATTTGCTTGTTAACTACCAACAAATACATACCTTTAGAAGATGAAAATCAAGGAAGTACGGGGTACTTCCCCTGTCCCTTCCTCCCCCATCCCCTCCTCCCCAAAGTAGGGAAAGTAAATATAGTATTATTATTTTTTCTTTTTCTTTTTTTTTTTTTGGAGGGAAGTTGGGGTTAAGTAACTTGCCCAAGGTCACAAGGCTAGTTTGTGTGTGTGTGTGTGTGTGTGTGTGTGTGTGTGTGTGTGTGTGTTAAGTGTTTGAGGCCGGATCTGAACTCAAGTCCTTCTGACTCCAGGGCTCACTGCGCCACCTAGTGGCCCCGATATAGTGTTATTTTTGATGATATGGTTTGTCTTGCAAATCATTAGTCTTAAATCTCAAGGATCATTTGTCAAAGAGCCTCATCCAAATCAACAAGATTTCTAGAAACTCAAGTGATTTCTGGAGCACTAATCATCAGAAAGTAAAGAATCAGGGTAATCACTATGCTGGAATATGTCAGAGCCTGGCTGGTTAACTTAAACAAAAATGCTACTCCCCAGCCCAGAAAAAGATCTTTTCTTTCTCAGAATCCTTTTGTGCCAGATATAATAATAGTAACAGTTAGCATTTCTATAGACCTATAAGGTTTGCAAAGCACTTGACAAATAATAACCTCATTTTACCATCATGACAATCCTGGGAAGTGGGTGCTATTATCATCCCCATTTAACAGATAAGGAAATGGAGGGACATTCACGTTAAGTGACTTGCCTAGAGTTGCATAGCTAGTAAATGTCTAAGGCCAAATTTTGTGAGAAGTAGCAAAGGGTTAAATTTCCACAGGGCTACAAAAATTGCTGAAATGAGGCTACTGATAAAAGGTTAGCAGAACAGGCAGTAGCCTTGGGAAGATTTGAAGCAGTAGCCTTGGGGAGAAGTTGGATTCCCAGTTCCCAGAGAACTCCTAGATAATACTAAAAGTGAAATAATGTAAGATAAAAAGAAGCTGGCAACATCAGGTGGATTTGACCAATTAGAAAGGAGACAGAGGGGAGTAGAAACAGCATTTCCAATGTGCTCTGCCCCATACAAATTTCAAACAATGTGAAAGGGAGCTCCGAACAACTTCTGGAGCCACAGCACCCACACAACAGCACAGAGAAGCTAACCTCCTGCTGAGGACAGCCCAGCAGCCCTGCAGGGAGCGGCCATCGCAGCGCTCTGAGAGCAGGCAGCACAGCCTGCAGAGCCGAGCCCGGGTCCTCGGTTTTAGCCCCAGGGCGGCCGGGCCTTCAGCCGGCTGGAGGGACTCCAGAACACCAGCAATTGTGGCGATTCCAGAATTATCAGCACAGATATGTCTAGGACAAAGTGAGAGGTTAGTGCCCTATAGACTTTGGGACCAGTATTTGGGGAACATGTGGCTTCCTCCCCTGGGGGCAAAAAGCTGCTGAAGAAACAGCTGCACAGAAGCCATTTTGCAGCGTCAGTAGTGGCTCTAGCTCCTGGTCTTCAAACTGTAGGAAGATCCAGCAATCAGTCTGGGGGTTAATCGCTTTTGCTTTAAACTGCCTGGATCTGGATTGTGGTCTGGGGGGAAGTTTGGGGTGGGTATCCAATTTGCCAGAGTGGGTGGAGGCTTTACAGAGGCCACCCAACTAGCGGAAGTTGTGAAGACCTCTCGTTTCGGCAGAAGCTCCCCTGTCTGGTGGCAGAGTCCTGCTGTGGCAACAAGCCCAAAAATCAAGTAATTAAGTGGCAACATGCCTAGGCAAACAAAACAAAATAAACAGAAAAGTTCAACATTGGACTCCTATTTTCGGGGCAAAGAGGCTCAAAGCATGGAGGAGGACTGTGAGGTCAGAACTCCTGCACCAAAAGCCCCAAATGAAAATACAAGCTGGCTACAGGCCATAAAGGACCTTAAGAAGCAGATAAGAGAAGTGGGGGAAAATTTGGGAAGAGAAATGAAAAAGATGCAAGAAAAGTATGAAATGACAGTCAACAGCCTGACTGAGGAAAACAACACCTTAAAAAATAGACTAACTCAAATGGCAAAAGAGGCTCAGAAAGGCAATGAGGAGAAGAATGCCTTAAAAAGCCAATTTTGCCAGATGGAAAAAGAATCTCAAAAGCTCACTGAGGAGATTCATTCCTTCAGAGTTAGACTGGAGCAAATGGAAGCTAGTGACTTTATGAGAAATCAAGATACTATTAAACAGATCCAAATAAATGAAAGAATAGAAGGCAATGTGAAATATCTCATGGGAAACACCATTGACCTGGAAAATAGATCCAGTAGAGATAATTTAAAAATTATTGGACTACCTGAAAGCCATGATCAAAGAAGAACCTAGAAATCACCCTTCAAGAAATTCTCAAGGAAAATTGCCCTGATGTTTTAGATCCAGAGGGCGAAATAGAGGTTGAAAGAATCCACCAATCACCTCCTGAAAAAGATCCCCAAAAGAAAACTCCCAGGAATATTATAGCCAGGTTCCAGAATCCCAGATCAAGGAGAAAATACTCCAAGCAGCCAGGAAGAAACAATTTCAATATTGTGGAAACACAATCAGAATAGCCCAGGACCTGGCAGCTTCTACACTGAGGGATTGAAGGGCATGGAATATGATATTCCAGAGGGCAAAAGAGCTGGGATTGAAGCCAAGGGTCACCTACCCAGCAAAACTGAGTATCTTGTTTCAGGGAAAATATGGTCATTCAGTGGAATAGAGGACTTTCAAGCATTCTTGATGAAAAAACCAGAGTTGAATAGAAAATTTGACATTCAGACACAAGAAGCAAGAGATGCTTAAGAAGGCAATCAAGGAAAAGAAATCAAAAGGAACTTATCAAAGTTGGACTATTTACAGTTCTACATGGAAAAACAACAACTGTGTTTGATGAAACCTTTCTCATTATGAAAATAATTGAAGAAGGGTACATGGCATATGTTCACAGGTATACATGGATAGAGGGCACAGGTTGAATTTGATGGGAAGGGATGATTATTTTTTTTTTTTTTTTGGAGGGCAATTGGGGTTGGGTGACTTGCCTAGGTTCACGTGTCTGGGTTTTTGTTTGTGTGTTGGGTGTCTAGGGCCAGATCCCAGCTTGGGTCCTTCTGGCTCCGGGGCTGGCTCTCTGCTTGCTGCGCCACCTAGCCACCCCAATGAAGGGATGATTCTAAAGGGGTGAAGTCAAGAGGTGAGAGAGGAAAGTGGCAAGAGGAGATGGAGAGAGACAGGGTAGGGCAAACTATCTCATGTAGAAGAGGCAAGGGGAAGTAGTTGCAGGGGAGGGGAAGAACAGGAAGGCAAACAGGCAAAAGCATATTCTCATTGAAGTTGGCTCAAGGAGAGAACCACATACATACTAAATGGAATATCTTACCCTCACTCACTCTCCTGAGTAGGGGAAAGAGGGATGAGAGGGGGGATGATGGAGGGGAGGGCATTCTGGGGAGAGGGGAGGTTAGAAGTACCCACTATCAAAGAGGGACAGGATCAAAGTAGGGAAGGGACCAGGTGGGAGGAGAGACAGGTGGGAGGGAAATATAAGCAGTCTTTTACAATATATCTACTATGGTAATGTTTTGCATAGATATACATGTACAACACATACTGAATTGCTTATCTTCTCAGAGGGCATGGGTGACAGGGGAGAAAGGGAATGGATCTGAAAATCAAAGTTTTAAAATTAAATGTCTCATAAGATGTCCAGGCAGTGGGGCTCAGAGATTCACCTTGCCCTAATGGCAAAGTCGAAGGGGGTATGGGAGAAGATATGGGAGAGAGCAGATTGGATGAGGGGATATCTGGTGGGACTGCTATTCTGGGGTGGTGGGTAGGGAAAAAATGGGGGAAAAATGTAACTCATAATCTGGTGGAAATGAATGATGTAAACCAGAAGTTAATAAAGCATTTGTTTAGCTTAAAAAAAAAAAAGAAATCAGACAGAGCCCTTGGGATTCGCAGGTCCAGATAAGGACACATCTAGGTTAAACTGGTGAGGGGTCAGTATTCCGGGGTTATTACTGTGCTTGCTTAATGAACCTCATGTATTGTGTATATTATCTAACAGAATTAGAGCCTTATTAGCAATAATGTATGATAATGGGGAGGTGTACCCAGAAGAGAAGGAATCAATCGATTCTCTGAAGGGAGTGTCTGCACCAAACTAACATAGTGGCTTTTGTATCCGGGACTCCTTCCACAAAGTCCACTTCTGGCCAGTAGGTGTATCCAATTACTCTGGATTTCTCCCTAATTTATTTTCTTTCTTTCTTTTTTTTTAGGGGGGAAGGTGGGGCAATTGGAGTTAAGTGACTTGCCCTGTGATTTGCTAAGGGTCACACAATCAGTTTGTATCAGAGGCAGGATTTGAATCTGTGACTCCAAGGTCAGTAAATCGATCATGCCATGCTGTCTCATTTCACTAATATATTTTTGTAATATGGGTCAAATCTAGAATGAACAAAAGCAACTTACAGTTGAATTTCCATCTTATAGCATATGCCCAGGAAATACTGAGTAATTTTTTTTAAAGCAATTGGGGTTAAGTAACTTACTCAAGGTTACATGGCCAGTCATTTTTATGTGTGGGTGCTAATTTTCTGAGGCTGGAACCAATCCTGGGTCCTCCCGACTCTGGGCCCAGCGCTCTTACTCATTGTGCCACCTAGCCGCCCCTGAGTAATTATTTTGTAGTGTAAGCTCAAGAGCAGAAACCTGGCATGTGTCAGTCTATGATTTCTGTTTAGTGAAACCATTCTCCTCAAAGCTGAAATGTTGTAAAATTACATTGTGCATTCAAAGACTACAATTATTTTCATAGACATGGTCATTTCCCTCAGCTGAAGAGCTGTCAAGACCTCAGCAGCCAAACACAAGAAAAATCCAAGAACCCCACATAAAATAATCTCTTCTTAGGAAGAGATGTTTCCATTTGATTGAGAGAGGTCTTGATGGACCTATCCCTACCTCCTTTCTTCCAATAGTATCATTTAGAAACTATCCAAAAAGGGAAGGGGAGAGGGAAGAAAGGAACCTTCCAAAGGGTGTGAATGCTCTACCAGAAGGCAGCATGGTAAAGTGGGGAGAGCACCGTGGAGTCAGAGGAACAGGGTTCAATTCTTGTCTCTACCATGTATTCCTTAGGTAACCTCAGATAAGTGACTTCCCATCTCTGGGACTCAGTTTCCTCTCCTGTAAAAGAGAGGGTCGGCCTTATCTCTGGGGCCACTTCCAGCTCCAAATCTTGGATTTTATGAAAAATTGAATCTAGTTGGGCCAAATTCCTGCATCAGATACAAATGACAATTTCAAGCACTGTGTTCATTCCTGTCCTTCCCCCATCCCTCCATACAAGGGGTTCAGTGCATTTAAATTCAGTCTGACAAGCCTCCTCACACAGGACTAGGCTAGCTTTGGGCCTACAGAGTGGGTAGGATGCTGGAGTTGGCAGCCTATTGATTCCCTTTGGGGGAACAAATGGCATCTCTACCATGCTTAAAGATCTGAAACCTTGAGAGTTCGTCTCACATTAGGAGATAAAGAGAAGGGTATTTAGCTCTGTTACTTAGCTATTGAATAGATCAACAGTGCCAGACAGCATCTCTGTTCATTCCAACAAGGGTAGGATTGTCCTTTCTTGGTACACCCAAGCATCCTCCCTTCAGAGAGGTTTCATGTAGAAGCAGAAGTGTTTTTTCAAAGTAATGAAGGGGCTTATAGGTTGTGACCCTAAGATAAACTGAGGGATTTGTTTTGCATTATTTCCCCCACTTAAACAAATAGGAGAGCAGTAGAAACTGGCTGTATAACCATGGACAAGTTACCCTCTCTGAACCTCATTTCCTCATCTGTAAAATGTGAAGAAAAATACCTACAGTATCAGAGGTAGCCTGACAAAGTGGTTAGAGGGTTGACCTTGGAGTCAAGTGGACCTGGGTTCAGATCCTGCCTCCATAGCACACTAGCTCTGTGGCCATTGGCAAGTCCATTACAGTGTCAATATCCCAGGCACCTCGAGCTGCTCTTGTATGGGAAGGAATGTCCACACTGAGAGTTCTCTGTGCCCTCAATATATTCACACATCTCAACTCTTCTCCCTCTACCAATGTGCCCACCTCACCAAGTTGTGAGATTCAAATAAGGTGATGTGTGTAAAAGCATTTTCCAAACTTGAGTCAGTCAACAAACATTTATTAAATGCTTATTGTGTACCAGGGACTATTCTAAGAGCTGGAGATATATGAAAACAGGTCCCTAAGTGCTACAGAAAAGCCAGAAATTCTTACCAAGACCTGTAATTTTAGGACTCTCTAAGGCAACTCCTCTCTTCCCTGCACTTCAGGGCTTCTCTTACCTGACTTCAGGGAGCCACAGTCCAGTGGTGAAGTTTTACATATTTAACAACTAGCTCTTGGGAGGAGAGAGGTGCAGAGAGAATGACATATTTTTAAGACTCATCTATATTTTTGACATTTTCTCCAATACTTTCTTAGGTCTGAGCTATCAACAAAACAATAAATCAAGACCTAATTCATAACGTTTGCTGATTCACAAAGTGTAAATGCTCTCACTGAAAATCTAACAATTGACTTTCAGGAACCCTTGGGAGCTGGCTCTAGCACTGCCCCCACCCCTTTCCTCAATCTATAATCCCCTCCCCCAGAGCCACCAGAGGAAGGGTGCAGAGACGGTTCCCTATGTTTTCCTCTTCTACTTCATATATATATACAGAATTTCCTGGGCTGGGGGGTGAGGTATTGCTCCCAACTAAATTCCAACATTATAATCATGACTATCCTGGGCAAAACTGTGCAGTTACAGGAGTTTGTCTTCAGTGCTCTCCCACTTCCTGTTCTTTGTGGAGATGGAAAGGGCAACCATTGTCTCTCCCTCTCAAATCCATGGTCTAGAGCCCTCATGACTTTTCCAAGTACCCAAATATGCCTTTGCCATACTTGGGATTAGAAAGGGGATAAACACACACACACACACACACACAAAATCAAACCCCATTCTTTCACAATATTAGCTAATTAATTCAACAATCATTTATCAAGTACCTGATATTTGCAATGAATTGTACTAGACAGTGGGATAAATCCAAAGACAAAAGAGGAAAGGGTCGGTGCCCTCATGTGAACTCCAATGATTGTCTCTTAACCCCAGGGATGTTTTTCGTTTTAGGAGGATGTAATCTCTTAACCAGAAGGGCAGAGGCTCTAATGGTGGAATTGCAGAGAATTATAATGAAATTAGCTTAGGATTCTAGCTGTACCCCAACCAGTCTCTTCTCCTGATCCTTGAACTCTAAAAGGTGCTACTGTTCTTTCCCCTAAGGGTATCACTTCTCTGGTTTTCCCTTTTCCTTCCAGAAGCAGCTGCCCTTTTCTTAGCAGAGGGCCCCTGGGAGAGAGAGAGAGAGAGAGAGAGAGAGAGAGAGAGAGAGAGAGAGAGTGTGTAGGAAGCATCCCTATTTTTCTCATGGTGAATCATAGTATGTTGTTAAAATTCATGACCCTGAGGCAGAAATCTTCCTAGTAGATAGGAAGTCCTTAAAGGATCTCAATTCTGGGTTTTTTTCCCTTTTAAAAATTAGGATTATGAAATAACTTGACAAAAAGAACTAGATGCCCATATACATTCTAACCATTACTCCAAAATCTTCTTCCATCTTTACTAACGTAAATAGGACAAATGATTTAGAACTGAAAGGGATCTTTGAGGTCATCAGGTCCAAATCCCTCATTTTACAGAGGAGGAAACTGAGGCCAAGGGAAGCAGCATCCTATTTGATTATACTGCATAGACATAATGTATTTGTACATTCTGCCCCTTGTTCTGCTTTGTCCTCACTTTACCTGATTCCAGAGATATATCTAGGTATCCTGACAGAGGGCTAACCTTTGGAGTCAGGAAGATCTGGAATTAAATTTTGCCTCTGACATATATTAGCTGAGTGAGCATAGACAAGTCACCTTCTCAGTGGCTCAGGCAGACTCTGTTATGAGAAACTGTCCATTGCATCCATATAAGGAGTTCCCTGCAATGATAAAAATCGGCTGGACAGCTGAAAGGTTTCTTGGACATGGTCTAATTCAACTCTTAATTTGTAACTGGGAAAAGGAGACTAAGGAAGGGGAAGTGGTTGGCCCAAGGTCCCACAGACAGCAAGCACACATGTCTAGTTCACTTCTCCCCCAACAACCAAAGAGAAAAGATCAACATTTCCACAAGGCTGCATGATCCACATGCTTGCCATTTTTAATAGCTCCATGGTGTTCCATTAAGTTCACATAGAGCAGATTATTTAGCCAATGCCCTACCATAGGGCAATGAAGTTGTTTCTAATTTTTCATAGCTCTGCTGGGTTCATCTTCTTTTCCTCCTCTAGACTTAGTTCCTTGGTATCTAGATTTGCTCATGAGGCATTATCTCAGCCCAGTTTGGAAGGGGGGGTAAAAGAGAAGGCTAGAAAATACTCCCCTTCTGGGTTTCTAGGCAGGTACTGTGCTCCGCCACCATTATAGCCTAGCCCAGGGCATGCACACAGCCCAAAATCCCAGTACCAACCAGCAGGCAACCCAGGAAGGGTATGGAGAACAAGCAAATGGTCTCTGAGCAAGAGCCGCAGAGCCAGCCCCCTTCTTGTATGAAAAGGAGGGGACATTGGCAGGAGACTTAAAAACAAACAATAAACCTTCTTTGAATGACAAACTCAAAGGGGAGGATGGAATATCGTAACAAAAAAACACATGCATGAATATGGATGCTGGCAAACACACACACACACACACACACACACACACACACACACACACACACCATGAGGCTGACTCAGAGATGCCGATAAAATGACACTGGTCGTACCTTGTGTGAGAAAGGTGATGGGACATGGGAAGTAATTAGGGATTCAATCAGAAATGCCCAGTACATACCCGCATATTGATAATGTTGAAAAATTGCCATCACTCCAAGATCCACATGAGGAGTCACATAATGGAGCAGTGACCCCACCAGGGAGGGGGCATCGAGGGGCCCTTGGCAAGCCCCTTAATGGAGGCTAATGAACAAGGGGATGGAGGGGGGCTTGTAAAGGGAGTGCCTGAAGCTGTGGTGTCACTTTCCTCTTTGTTGGGTATGCATCAGCAGGCGGTGACTTGTCAGAGAGGGCTGAAGGAGGTTGCTAGGTAACCAGGCAGGATGTGGGAGAGAAGACCCTCACTCCTCTCTCTAGCCAGTGTGGGGAAGCAGGCTGGAGGAGGGCAGGGGTTCCCTGGCAGGCATTCTTTCTTTCTTTGAGAATGCAAAACAAATTCCCTATAAGGCAGGGCTCAAAGGTTGGCAGAGGGAGGAGACTGCCCTGAGGAGAAGCAGGCTGCTGAATTGAGGGTAGAGGTTTTTAACCTTTTGTGTGTGGTGAAGCCTATGGAACCCTTTCTCAGAATATGGTTTTCAAATGCATAAAATAATATACATAGCATCACAAAGCCAATCAATTATATGAAATTAAATTATCAAAAAAAAATTTTAAACAAGTCCACAGACCCCAGAAAAAACTGATTTAGGTTAAAATAAGGGAAAGAAAAAAGGAAACTGAAGTCCCCATATAAAAGCACAGACCTATGGTTTAAAGGGCTAAAAAGGTGAAGGGGAGAGAGGAAAAAAGAAGAGATAGGTATCTGTATCAGCCAGGGCAGTGGCTCTGACAAAAACCAGTAATCAAGGAAAGGGTTTTTTCAGTCTTGATGTAGACTGTATTAGGAAGCTGTGTGCTGTGGGTAGTATTGAGAGAGTGTCATCTGAACTCAGAGGCCTTGGGTTCCAATCCAAGCTCCAGTGCTTAATACTTGTGTATCCTTGGGCCAAATTCTATACCATATCTAGGTCTTAGTTCCCTCCTTAGGGTCTCTGAGTCCTAGGAACTTGGGAAATAACTGATGAGAAAGTCAGGAGACCAGACATATATTGATTTTGATTAAATATTCAGGAACCTTTGGAAGTTCTGAAATCCACCTAAGTCAGGGGTCCTTAATTTTTTTGAGTCATGTATCCCTTTGTCAGTCTGGTGAAACCAGGACACCTCAGAATATTGGTTTTAAACCATCAAAAAACATAGGATTTTGAGAGGAAACCAACTAGATTGAAATGTAGTTATCAAAATATATTTTAAAAATATGTCCATGGACTCCAAGTTAAGAACTCCTCCTCTAAGTATTAATCTCCCGATGATGCTGTATGGACCAGAGCCTATAACATTCTAAACCTCAAGCTGGAAGAGACTTAGAGGCCACTTGGCCCAAACTCCTCATTTTTCAGAACAGGAAACTGTGGTCTAGAAAAAAGAATTGACTTTTCTATGGTTACAAAGTAAGTAAAACATAGTGGAGGTTCAGAGTCAGGATTTGAACTCAGAACTCCAGACCAACAATGTTTCCCACACTGTGCTCCCCATACAGATAAATGAATGTTGGAAAAATTCCCAAGAGCCTTTAACCCTTGGGAATCAGTTTCACCCCTTCCTGGAAAATGGGATTTAGATCAGAGAGGATGGGAAAAAAAAACAAACCCTTATTCCAAAATGCTACTTGTGAAAAGGAAATTAAACAACAAAACAAAATGGCAGTTGATTCCCCCAAATAATAGCACAGAGGGACTTCCTTTTGTTTCTCAGACTCTGGAGGATTTCATAATTTTCAGAGGAGAAGTAGACTAGTCAGATGAAGAAGGGCATCCTGGGAGCCTGAGCCTGGGACATTATCAGGTAGAAAACTGGGAAGATTCTGCTTCTGACAGAAACATGATCCAGAGAGTTTGGGGACAGTAACAGCGTCTGAACTGCCCTGTCCAGACTTTTTCCTATTTGAGGCCTCTCCTACAAACATGAACTGCCTGCTTGTGCCTCACTTGACCAAGTCCACAAATGGAAAAGTGGAAAAGTGATGGGGCCCCACCCACACTTAAAGCCAAAGGGCATCTGAGGCTACTCTATGCCTGTGGTTGCATAGTAGGCACTTAGTTCTTTATCAAAACATTTTCCTGAGTAAGCACCCACTGCCCTCATTTTTAGGAGAACATTTAGGAGAACAAGCCCAAGACTTGGTGAAGTCTCCTCATTGTCTTTCATCTGACATAACTTCTTTCCCATAGTTGCTCCCCTAAACTGAGTTGGGCTAATCCAAGGCAGAGGTTCCTAATCTGGGGTGGGCATGCCCCCAAAAGGTCTACGGATAGATTTCAGGGGATCCATGAACTTGAATGGGAAAAAGTTTATATCTTCGTTTCAGCATAATTAGTTCCCTATGTGATCATTTTATGCATTTACACACATCATTCTGAGTCCATGGACTTCACCAAATTGCCAAAGAGGTCTCAATACTGCACACAAAAAAAAAGGTTATCAAAATCCCTCTGGTCCCTCAAGGAACTCACTTTCTAATGGGGAAGATAACATACAAACACCTATTTACAGAAAAAGAAGGAGAAAGGGTGGATCACAATTAATAATTGTTAAAATAATAGTATAATATTAATTTCTTTCAAGATTTTATTAGGTCCCTCAGGTAATCAGATCCATCACACACTGTTTATAACTAAAATATGTTTTAGCCTAGTAAATGTATCAGGGCATAACCATTTATAGCTTATTTTAAGTGGGATTGGGTGATCTGGTTGATTTTCTCCTAGGACCACCCCCTGCCAGACAGATGGATCATTCTAACAATTTCCACTGAAGTCACATTCCTGGGAGTAATTTGTGATTAGGATTTTCTTATCACAAAACCTCCAGAAGGCAGTGCTTTTATTAATATGTTCAGGACTTTTTGGTCATCCATATAGTGAGATAGTATCTACAAAAGCAGGCGAGGTCAATTCTCAGGAGGCAGGGACAATCAATGGCAGCATTTCCAGGAAGGATCAGCCATTTCCTTTCGTTGAGGAAAAAGTGTAAAATGTGCAGGTTCCCAAACTAATCAGAAAACAAATACCTTAGACTGTGCTCCCTTAGTGAGTTCATTGTGGTCCAGTCTCTTCAGATTAGCCAGATTCTCAACCAACAAATAGAATAATTCTCTCCCAAGACTATTTGATAATGTTTCTTTTGTGTACACTGTTCTCATGAAGTAAGACAGACATATATTTCTTCTGTCCACACTTTCCTTCTCCCCTTTCTGGGCCATTCTTTTGGCCCTGGAAGCCAGGATTGGTCCTGGAGTCAGGAAGCCCTGAGTTCAAATGGTTCCTCAGTCACTTATTAGCTGTGTGACCCTGGGCAAGGCATTTAACCTCTGTTTGCTTTGGTTTCCTCAATTGTAAAATTGGGTTAATAATAGCACCCATCTCCCAGAGTTGTTGTGAGGATCAAATGAGATAAAATTTGTAAAGTACTTAACCTGGCATACAGTAGGCATTTAAAAAGTCCTCCCTCCCTCTGTTCCTTCCTCACTCCTTTCCTTCCTTCTTTCCTTCTTCCTTCCTTTCTTCCTTCCTTCCTTCCTTCCTTCCTTCCTTCCTTCCTTCCTTCTTCCCTGCTTCTTTCTTCCCCTCTTCCTTCTTTCCTCTATCCAAAAATTCCCAAGAATCTTCAGAAGACTGAAAGTAAAATGGTCCCTAAGAACTAAAATAAATAAAAACACCAATACCAGGATGTTTGGTAAAGATTCATTTTAATGTGTTAGCAGATCCATTTATTCATGAAGTTTCATTGGTATTAAATTTTTTTACACCATTTTTATTTCCTGACATTACCACTGCCATTATAAAAATCTCTTCAACAACAACAACAACAACAAAAGAATTACAACTAATAGACATGGAAACCAAGTCTGATGGCTTGGCACATTCTCTCCCCATTGGTCCTCTTCATCTCTCTACCAAGAAGAGGGGAATATGTTGAATTATCTATCCTTCGGAACCAAGATTGGTTATTTCATCAGCTTTTAGTGTTGTCCTCATTTACATCACTGTAGTCATTGCAAAGTTGGTAGGATCTAGCAGACTCATTTAAACTCTTTGGATTCTTTGTGGTACTAAAAAACTGGAAACAAAGTAAATGCCGGCTTGGGATATTTTTATACAGTAAGAAACAACGGATATGAGGATTTCAGAGAAACACTGGACAACTTGTGTGAACTGGAAGTAATATGCAAATTAAAACACTAAAATGAAACCCCACACTGAAGAATTGTAATGACTAGTCTAAGCCCTGGAAAAGGGAAAGGTGATGGACTAGGTGTACAGAACGTTACACGTAGAGTCAAACATTGTCATAGTGTTCTCTGGCTTTGTTTAATTGTTTTCTTCATTATACTTGAGGAGTCATTTTGGGATTGGGGGCAGGGAAGGGAGGTACATCCCAGAAATGACTGTCATACGAAATAAAAAATATCAATAAAAGTTTTTGCTATTTAAAAAAGACTCTTTGAAAAATCACTTCACATTAAAGCCCCGTTTAAAACAGGCCGCCCCGTGGAATCCCAGGCTCCTTTTCTTTTGATATAAGATAAGAATATGCAGCCAAAAAGCCACATGGAGAAGTCAGTTTGGAGAAGGAGGTGATGGAACGATGGAAAGGAATTCAAACCACCCCGAGCTTTCAATCTGTCATTATTCCACTCGAGCCATCGAGGCCAATGGGAAGCATTTGCAATGCAAAGAAGGTCTGAAAACTTGGCTTTATTTAAATAAGCCTCCTTCCCAAGGCTGCCCTCCATCTCCCCACCTCTGGGCAGCCCCGATTTGTAGGAGATAAAAGAACCTCCCACGTGAGTTGCTGCGGGATGAAAAGAGCCTTTTGAGCAGAACTGTTTAACTAATTAATGCAACACTCCTTCTAAGGTTAGAAATGAATGCCTGTGAAAAGAAAGTGTGCAGAGACACTCCCGGCTTTGAGTCTGTTCTGTACTTCCAAAGAGACGCACAAGGCGGACAAGTCAGCCGGAATTCTGTAGCTCTCTGGCTGAAATCTTCTTTAATCCTCAGCATCCTGGGCTATCAGAGCAAGGCATGTCAGCGACAGGATCTGCGTTCAGTAGGATGAGATGTCCTAAAGCTGCTTTTGATCCTGGGGCATAATTCACAAAAAAAAGAGTCCACATCCCCAGCTACGGCTTTTGAGCTAAATCGTGATGTTTAAAAATTAGGGGAGCCTACAGAGAGAGAGAAAATAAGCTAACCTAGGATTAAGGAAGAATGCGCCCAACTCAAATCAATCTAGCAGGAAAAAAAATAGATTGAGAGTCAGGAGGGGGAAGGGGACTTTATAGGGGTTCCTAGTGTGCTATGTGTTGGTGTCATATTTATCCCTTCTCATACTATTTCCCTAGCCTTAATCACTGAATGGTCATTGTCTCAGTCAAACTGAGACCTGGGAAAGGCTTTAGCTTAAAAAGGCCAAGGTCTCCCACTGAATCCTGGGCCATTTTCAGTTGTCCTGATCCATATCTTGCCCCTGGACCCAGATGGCTCTGGAGGAGAAAGTGAGGCTGGTGACCTTGCACAGCTATTCCTCATTTAAATCCAATTCATTTGCAAGTCATGCATCACCTTCCTAATGTCATGGTCCTCTTGGAGAATGAAGGACAAACAACAAAAAGGACCAGTCCCAAGCAAAATTGTGAAGAAGTTAACTCCATTGTCCCAGGGTTTTTTGTTTGTTTGGTGGTGGTGGTTTGCTTATTGGTGGTGGTTTGTTTCAGGAAAGGATCAGGTAGCAGCCAGATTGTTTACACCTACTAAGGAATGAGGTGGCAGATAAAGAGCCTCATCTGAAGGGCTTTTCTAGTCTGACTAGGTGAGGATATTAGACTAGTTTAGGAAAGAGCTCTGGCTAGCTTACACAAAGGAGCAAAGATCAGTAACAATTCCTAAGAGGAAAAGGCCTTTGTTAGGACCACTGGTGGCCAGTAGCTCAGAGCAGATGATGATGATGATGATGATGATGATGATGATGATGATGATGATGATGAAGAAGAAGAAGGAGAAGAAGAAGGAGGAGGAGGAGGAGGAGGAGGAGGAGGAGGAGGAGGAGGAGGAGAAGGAGAAGGAGAAGGAGAAGGAGGAGAAGGAGAAGGAGAAGGAGAAGGAGAAGGAGAAGGAGAAGGAGAAGGAGAAGGAGAAGAAGAAGAAGAAGAAGAAGAAGAAGATGGTGGCAGCAGCTGCTCAGCATAGTGGGGAAGTAGGTAAAACCAGAATGAAACCCCAGGATTGTGAGTTATCTGGGAAGGAGTCCCTCTCCCTAAGGTATGGGAATCTATGGGATTTTGTATCCCTTTGTGATTAGGAGAATGACAATCCTTGTTTTTAGCTTGCTATTCTATTTCATTAAATATTTTCTTGCTTTGAATGTATTTCCCTTCTGGTTTAGTCTGGGTGATTCATTCTATGGGGGCTTATGAGGACTACAAATAGAACCATGAAGTTCAGTGTGGCTTTTAGGGGGACCACATGAAGGAAAGAGAGCCTTGGGTGCTATAGTAAAACCATAGAATGTGAGAACTGGAAGAAGCCTTAAATGTGGCCTAGTCCAGCTGCCTCATTTTACAGAAGAGCTAAACTTGGCTTATCTAAGCTCCCAAGGTACTAAGTTCCTAGGACCAGGACTTATTGTATCTCCTTAATTCTCAGCCCAGTGCTCTTCCCCCTTAGTATTACCTCCTCAAGAGACATTTGTATTTTAATCCTTATATCTAATTGCAGAATGGAAAGTTTGGTCGTGTCAGAGGGATTTTAGGCACCATAGGGTGATAGATTTAGTGATGGAAGCAAAGAGGAAGGCATCTAGTTAGAAGACATCTAGTGGAATTCCTCATTTTACAGATGAGGAAATCAGTCCTGAGAGGTTAAACCCAGGCTCACAAATATTAAGTGACAGAGTTGAGGGTTGAACCCAGGATCTTAGAGGTAAACCCCAGTCCTTTTTCCATTGAAGCAGGTGTGTGTGTGTGTGTGTGTGTGTGTGTGTGTGTGTGTGAGTGTGTGTGTTTGTGTGTCCCATGTGTATGTGTGTGAATAAATATTCAATAAACATTTATTAAGTGCCTATTATGTGCCAGTCACTGTACTATGCTTCTGGGTACATGTAAGCCAAATCCCCAAACCCACTGGTATGGCACTTTCACCTCAGTGGTAAAGGTCAGTGAGACCCTAGTTGGATGGCTTTAATGCAATGAAGGAATCACTGGAAAAGTTTCCACACTGGACAGTTTTCTCATTTGAAAAGGGACCAATGCTAAGTTGATCCCATGTCCCAAATCGCAGTGTGGGGAGCTCTATGTAGCTTGGAAATCTCAGTATGGACCCGGTTTCTGCTCAAGATGGAAGCTGGTTTTGTTTGTCTTGGCCCTCTTTTCTTGAGGATTGATAAAGATCCTATAAAACTAAGCAAGCAGAGATATTTGTTTAACTTTGTAAAAATGCCTCTTATTTAGGGAATTTGAGACTGGACTGTATGGCACTGGGGAAGCAAATGAAAGGACATTGCTTATGCTTGCTCAGAGACAATATGGAAATTGGCATAAGAAATTGAATTTGTGGACGAGGAATGTGTAAAAAAAAATTAACACTAGTCTATTTGCCTGGGATAGCAAATTCTGAACGAGTCAGGTCTCAGCACCTTCAGAAGCAGTTGTCAATTTGCATCTTCATGGGGGTTGATTCCCTGGATGTGACTGGACTGGAGGCAGGTCTAATGGTTTGGCATCACTAGTATGCTTAGGATTCTTGGGTTTGACCATTATTGATTATTCATGTCCAGTCATTAGGTAGGATTTCCAGGGTTCATTCTTTTTCCATGCCCTCTTTGGCCCTGGAGAAGGGTGAAAGTATAGGGTACCCAAAGGCAATGCTGCTCAGAAGTAAGTGATGAACCACATTTGGGATCACAACAACACTAAGCATTTATTAAGAACTTACTATGTGCTAGGTACTGTAGTAAGTACTGAAAATACAAATGCAAGCAAAAGTAAAAACAAGCCCTAGAAGTTAAATGGCATAGCAGATAGAACAATGTGTCCGGAGTGAGAAGAACTGAGTTCAAATACTGCCTCACATACTTACTAGCTGTGATCCTTCAAGAGTCACTTAATCTCATTCTTAAGTTATAAAACAGGAATGACAATAGCATCCACTTCCCAGAGTAGATGTGAGGATTAAATGCAATGATATTTGTGTCACCTCTAAAAATTCTAGGAAGACCTGAAATGAACAGTCCGTCTCCATCATATCTATATATCTAGTTTATTATTGTAGACACTTCAGGGAGGTTCCCATTGGGTGAGATGCAGGACCTCCTCTCTCTTGGTTGAGTTGAGTCATCTCATTCCCAATGGGAGAGCTCCTCTACTTTGTATTGTCTGGTATATACTCTCCTATGTGTGCCTTCTCTGATTTGTTTTGTTACGATTTAGATAATTGTTTAGATTTGATTTAGATAATATGTATTCATTGTGGAACTGGTATGAGGTAGGAAAGGGTCCAGGCTTGGACATAGAGTTTAGGGATCCCTTCCCCCCAAATGACAAAGTGATCAGAAGTTAGATGGAACCTGATGATATCCCCTAGATGAACAATATTTAAGGGAGCAGATAGATAGACTTCTCTTTTCCTCTGAGGAGGGCAGTAGTGGTGGCAGCTGGTCCCAACCTTCTGCTTCCTCTTCTGACAGGAATAAAAGTCTCCCTTAAAAAGGGATTGGTGTGTGTGTGTGGGGGGGGGAGCTGGAGATACCTATTCTGCCTCCCTTCGAGATATATAAGAATGGCCCCTATCTATATGTGGGGTTCTATATCATTACATTTGTGAAGCATTTAGCACAGTGCCTGGAACACAGTAGGCATATGAGGTTTCCTTCTTTCCATTCCTCAAGGATTCTAATGGGGAAAGACATCTAGCATGGGATATGATAGAGAAGGCTTGGAATATATGCAAATGAAGTGAGGCATGGCTGACCTGGATGCTGTGTCTGTAATATATAGTCTTAAAGAGTTGCCTGAAGCATTGAGAGGTTATGTGACTTGTCCATGGTCATACAGTTAGCATATGTCAGAGGTATATAAAGCCAAATCTTTCTCATGCTTAGTCTCACCTGCTAGCCACTATACCATACTGCCTCTCAACCTAGGCTCTGGTCATTTTCCTTTCTTTAGTAGAATGCAAGCTCCTTGAGGACAGGTGATATTTCATTTTTGTCTTTGTCTTGCACGTGATTGGCAATCAATAAAGGTTTATCAAATTGAATTGGAACTCAGTAGAGATCAAATAAGATACTTCAGTATCCAAAGTAATTTTTTATCTTAAATTAGCTAGTTGGACCATTTACCTGGTGTAATTCATCATAAAATTGTCTGTTGGATGAGTTCATATTTGTATGTCACTTTAAGGTCATTTTTTGGTTTTATTTTGAAATTTTCCTTTTGGTTGTTATAAACATTAAAAAATCAACACAAATGTTTCCAGGTACAAAGAAAAACAAAAATTTTATGGTGAATCTATAGACCTCATATTTTTAAAATTATATATTACATTTAATGTGGTGCTTCCAAAATTGCCTAGTTTGTTTTCCCTTCTGAACTTCCTTCTGCTCCCTTCTTTTTAAAAAAAAATTATTTACTTTTAGTTTGCAACATTCGGTTCCACAACTTTTTGAATTCCAAATTCCCCCCTCCCCCATGTCAGCCTGCAATCTGATATAGGTTCTACATATAGCTTCACATTAAACATTAGTCAAGTTGTAAAGAAGAATTATAACCAATGGAATGAACGACAAAAGAGAAACAAAACAAAACACAATGCAAAAGAGAGAGAGAGCAAGTAGTTTACTTCCATCTGTTTTCAGACTCCATATTTCTTTCTCTGGATGTGGATAGCCTTTTCCATCATGAGTATTTTGGAGCTGTCTTATAGCCTTGCAGAGGAGCCCAGTCTACCAAAGTCAGTTATCACAGATACCATGTGTCTGTAATTGTGAACAATGTTCTTCTGGTTCTGCTCCCCTCAATCTGCATCAGTTTATATAAGACTCTCCAGGTTATTATGAATCTTCTTTTAATTTTTAAAATGTGTCATTGATCATCTTCAATTTCTTTTTTCTGGCATCTCTCTCATCTGGCATTTTCTCTATCACTACCCTCCCCTAACCTTCTACTCTCCTCCCCGCAACAACATGGAAGAATAGTCAAGCAAAATAAACCTACATATACTCATTCTGTACTTCTACCAATATGTGGGAAGCATGCCCCATCATTAGTCTTTTGGTACCATGTTAGGTCATTGTATTGACTAGAATTTTTGAAATGTTTCAAAATTGTTTTCTTTGACAATATTGTAGTCATTGCAATTGTTCTCATTCTTTCACTTCATTCTCTATCAATTCATATAAGTCTTCCCAGATTTCTCTGGTTCCATCCATTAAAAATTTTGTGGAGTACAATATTTCATTACATTCATATTAGTCACTTTGCATATCTTTTCTACAACAGAAAGTACTGCTGTGACTATTTTTGTAACATATGGATGTTGTTTTCCTTTGATATCTTCGGGATATATGCCTACTAGTGGTATCACTGGATATGCACAGTGGATATGCACAGTGGATATGCACAGTGTAGTGACTTTTTGGTTATAATTCCAAATTGATTTCCAGAATGATTGGAGCACTTCACAGGTCCACCAACAGTGCATCAGTATGCCTCTTCTTCAGCATCCTCTCCAACAAAGGTCATTCTCTCTCTCTCTCTCTCTCTCTCTCTCTCTCTCTCTCTCTCTCTCCCCTCCCCAATCTGATGCATGTGAGGTACAATTTTGTTTTGTGATGCATTTCTCTTAGTTATTTGGAGCATTTTCCCCCCTTGTGGTTATTGATAATTTGTATCTCTTCTATTGAGAAATTACTGATCTTATCTTTTGGTTATCTAAGGAAATTGTTCTTTTAAAATATTGGTATCAGTGCCTTATGTATATTTGGAAATCAGACCTTGAACAGGAAAGATTGCTATAAAGATTTTCCTAGATAGCTGTTTTTCCTAATTCTGTGTTAATTTTGTTTGTGCAAAAATCCTTCAATTTTGCATAATCAAAATTGTCCACTTAATCTTCTGCAGTCTTTTCTATCCCTTATTTGAGCAACAACTCCTCCTCAAACCTTTTTTTTTTTATTAGAATAAGTGTATTAACAAGAAATTCACATTTGGTCTTGGGAGCTCAAATCCAAAAGAGTTTCACTTGGTCTCACAGATTTTCCTATTTAAGACCTTTACAGCTGTGATCCTTTATATAGCAGTAGAAGTGTTAGGATGGAAGGGTAGGAGAAAAAAAGGATGACATTGATTACAATTCATGGAATTATGGAAAGAGTATCGATTTTGGAATTATGGGGCCTGGGTCAAATCCTGACTTTGCATTTTATTACTTGATTGACCCTAGGCAAATTGATGTGGATACAAACAGTGCCCTAAGGGTTAAAAGGGATACTAAAGGTTACTTTCCCAGGCCCCCTGAGGAGGTTTGAGGCTCACTCTGTAGCCTATCCTGTAACTTAAGGGTGTCTTAATACCCTTTACTTTAAGTTTTGGAGACCAAATTTCTCACTAAGCTTATTTTGTCTAGAAATCCCCTTCCCCAGTGTGGCTAGGTGGCGCAATGAATAGAGCACCATCCCTGGAGTCAGGGGGACCTGAGTTCAAATGTGGCCTCAGACACTTAACCCTTACTAAGCCATATGTCCCTGGGCAAGTCACTTAACCACAATTGCCCTGCCTTCCCCCCTCCAAAAAGCAAAAAAAAAAAAAAAATCCCCTTCCCAAATTACTTTTCTAGATTATATTGAGGTCAGGCTGTGTTACACTAGGCTCTTTTCCTTAAGAAAGTCACTTTCTCATTTGGAATTCAGTTTCTTCATCCTAAAATGAGAGGTCTGAACTAGACTACTCCTGCTAAATCTGTGATTCTATTATTCCATGAAAAGGATCAGGGACCTCGATGCAGTTTCTTTTTGGGACACGTATCTCATGGATAAAAATGACTCTATCAATATTAATAACAATTCACTTATAATAAAACACTTTACAATTAGTAAAGCATTTTCTTCCCAGCAACATTACAAAGGAAGCAGTGAGAGTTTTATTTTCCTTATTTTTCTGATAAGGAAAATGAAACTTGTAGAGTTTGATCTGGTAGGACCCTCAGCGATCAACCAAGGTTAAATGGTTTGCGCCTATTACATAGTGGTAGTGGTCAAGTTGGGACTTGAATCCAAATCTTCTGACTCACTCTTTTTCCTTCACAGCTCTTGAGGTAGGGGCACTGCTCAGATGTCAAGTAGGACAAAGAAAGTAACATTAATGGGGCAGGCTACCAACAGGGTGGGGAGGGAAGGGAGAAACAACTTCATTTATAAACTGCAAGGAGCTAACCAGGATCCTGGTGGGAAATAAGGGCAGGGAGAAGGTTTCATGTTCCTAAATAGAATTTTGTTTTGACATCAGGATTGCAGCTGTTGCATCTGCACACTTGCCTAACCATGCATGGAGAGGAATAGGGGTTGCATATAGTCTCAAAGAGCGACATCTGGTGGCTTTCATGGAGAGGTGCTATTCTCTTTGCTTTCAATTCTAAAAGGTTATAATTCATTCAATTAAGCAACAAATATTTATGATTAAAGGCTTGAGCTGAGCACTGCTAGGTCATCAAAAAAGAAGAAGATGCACTCCCTGTCTAATAGGAGCTTATGTCTAGCAAGGAAGATAAGACATATAAAGAACTATCATATAAAGTTCAATGTGAAAGTACATGGTGTGTCCCAGGAAGGCATCTTGGAGGAGGTGATATTTGAACTGGAAATATAAGAAAGGAAATATAAGAACGAGGCAGGTGGGGGAAGGACAGGAAGTATTCTATGCAGAAGAAATGGTGTCTTGGTGATGAGAATCCTGGCATCACAAAGACTAAGCAGGACTGGGTAGCAGTTGTTAGATTTGAGGGAGTTTTTCCTGGGCAAGCCTAGATGGCTTTGCATGGAGGTACTCTGAAGCCTTTGTTTTCCCTATACCCTTGATTGGTTGCATAGCTGGGACAGGCTGCATCTTGAAAACTGGCCGTACTAAGACAGTCTCTCTCTTTTTCTCCTGTATGCTCTCCTGTATTTCCAGAGTATGACCATAGTTTACCCACACCATGGGTATCATGAACTGAACAGAGAGAAAGGATATTACTTCCTCTTTTTTTTTTTAAGCAATTGGGGTTAAGTAACTTGCTCAAGGTTACACGGCTAGACATTATTTATGTGTGGGTGCTCATTTTCTGAGGCTGGTTTCAATCCCGGGTCATCCCAACTCCGAGGCCAGCGGCGCTCTTACTCACTGCGCCATCTAGCCACCTAGCCATCCCGCTACTACTTCCTCTTTATTTGACCTTAAGTCAGAGAAATAGGCCCAGTGTCTCTGTTTTGTATTATTTATCCCCAGTTTTGGGTGCTTGAAGTGATTTCCCATCACACCTGGAAATTTGAGTCATGGAGAACTTGGAACCAAGACTGCAAATGTGATGGTGTATCCAGTCAGCCTGGCAGGGAAACTTGGAGAAATCAAGGTATCTGGGACTATAGTTCAAGGTGGTGGGTGGGTAAGGAGAGGATTTGGACTTGGATCTGGGACAGTGTGCTCTATAGGAACTAGGCTAATTTGTTTGCATATTTATGATTATACCTTTTGAAATAAACATTCCTTTGTAAAAGCTGATCTGACTGTTAAGTGGCTAAAAGGAACTGGGGTACAGGGTACTACCTGCATGCCCCCATAAACTTGAGGGAACACCATTAGCGGGGGCTGTAGTCAATTGGCAGAGAGAATAGACCCAAATTCCTTAAGGGTCCTGGAGAACTCTGGGGGAGGAATGAGATGTGGCTTTCAGGCAGTAGGGGCCAAGGTAGTCAGTGTTACAGTCAGCTAGGTGGCATAGTAGATAGAGTGCCAGCCCTGGAATCAGGAAGGCCTGAGTTCAAATTCAACTTCAGACACTAGCTGTGTGACCCTAGGCAAGTCACATAAACCTGTTTACCTCAATTCTTCATCTGTTAAATGATCTGGAGAAGAAAATGGCAAATCACTCCAGGATCTTTGCCAAGAAAACCCCAAATAGGGTCATGGAGAGTCAGACATAAATGAAATTACTCATCAACAATGGCAACAAAACAAAATCAGTGTTACATAAGTATATGAAGAGAAGTCTTTTGGAAGGTGGATTAGACTTGCTCTATTTAGTCTCAGAAGGCAGAACTAGGAACAATGGGTGGAAGTTGCAAAGGAAGTTGCAAATTTAAGCTTGATGTCAGAAAATATTTGCTGCTAAGTAAAACTATCCAAAAATGGAAGGGGCTGTCTCTGGAGGTGGGAGGTGTTCTGCTATTAGAAGTCTTTAAGTAGTGGAGATGACCACTTTTGGGGATATCAGAGAAGGGAGTCTTGTCCAGATATGGGTTGGACTAAGTGACAACTGAGGTCCCTTCTAATTCAAGAATTCTGTGAGATCTTCTAGTCATACCTCCTCATTTTATAGATGTGGAAACCAAGACCCAGGGGAGCTAAGTGATTTAACCTATGACCACACAGCCTAGTTAGAAGCAGAACATGGACTCTGAAACCAGGTCCTTTGGCTTTACCATCTTGGTATTCATTTGGTGGAAGAATAGAATATTTGACATTTTATCAACTATGGCCTTTGAATACCTGGGTTAGGGAAGGGACTCCAACTGTAGCAGGAGTAGGATCACTACTGTATTTTCTTCATTTTAAGTACATAAAGCAACAGTAACTTATAGACTTCATTTAGAAAAGATGGCAACACATAATTTTTTATTAATCGTCTTATATCAGTTCTATTGCTTATTGATAAAAGCCCTCTGCAGCATAAATAAACTTGCTTTGTTGGTGAGTGCTGTCTTCAATACCTGGGAATCACAAAGAACAAATTCTTACATTGAGCCAACGGCTAGGCTTTTGTCTTTTTTTTCCCCCCAAGGGCTTTCTAGGCCCCCTCTATCTGCATTCCTCATTTGACCCCTTAAGGATGTTACCCTGGAATTTAGCCCCCCCTAGTGGTTTGACAGACTACAAGTTTTCTCTTACAATCAAGGATGGATTTTTAAGATTCCCCCTTTTTCTGCTTGGGTTTTGGCACTAGGTTCAGATTCTCCTATTTGTAAATTATGAATGAAACTAAGTGACAGAACTGTTTACAATTGTGGAAAGGGAAGAGGGAACAGGACTTATGCGGGTGTGTGTGGGACAAAAAGATCACCCCTCCTTCATACTAGGGAAAAAACCTTTGACCCTGGGCTGTCTAAAACTATAATGGCTTTGGAGTCAGAGCACCAGAGTTTAGATTACAGAATTGTTACTTGATATTTGTGTGACCCTGACTAAATAGCCTAACCTTTCTAGACCTCAGTTTCCATCTCTGAAAAATGGTGATAATAATACTTTGCAGGGTTATTAGGAGGCTCAAATCAGAAAGCATATCACTTATAATAATAGTAATAGCTAGCATTTATGGAGCACTTGCTATGGGCCATGCATGGTGCTAAGGGCTTTACAATTATCTCATAAAATACTTTGCAAATTTTAGAGTGCTTTTGAAATGTTAGCTGCTAAAGTTAGTTTTTAGTTGTTGTTGAGTCATGTCTGACTCTACATAACACGATGGTCCATTCTTCCTGTCCATGATGTTTACTGGAGTAGTTTGCCATTTACTTCTCCATTGGATTAAGGCAAAAAGAGGTTAAGTGACTTGCCCAGGGTCACAGAGCTAGTAAATATCTGAGGACGAATTTGAACTTATTTTTCTTGACTCCAGGCCCAGTCACCTAGTTGCCTCCTAATTATTAGTTAATGCTTGCTAAATACAGATTTAGCATTATATTTCAGAATGAATAAAGATGGCTTTGGATTTCTGGTTAAGTCTTAAGCAGACAGCTTAAGATATCTTTTTGAATAACTCCCTGAGGTCAAGAGTAGGATTTTTGGACTTCTTACAACGGAACAACTGCCATTTCTAAAGGGCAATAAGGTTTTCTAAACTCTTCACATCTTGTTTGAGGCTCTCTGTAGCTCAATCTAGGAATTATTATCCCCACTTTACAAAAGATGAGTTTTAGAGTTAACACCCAGGGCACCATAGCTCTTCAGCTAGCCATCACCACTGCCACTCGGTCACACCAATTTTCCAAGGGGTGAATGGACCTGCCCACACATAGTCACATGGTTAATAGTGTCAAAGACAGAACTGGAACCCAGAAATTTCCTGATTCCCAATTAAGCATGTTCTCCCTGATACATCTTGGCCTCTTGCTGTAAGTTTATACTTCTTGCTCTGAAGGAGCTGACGTTCTAATGAAAATTGAGATGATTTCATTCTTTATATTAATATCCCTAGCAACACATACAGTGTCTGGAATAAAGTAGGTTCTTATGAAATACTTATTGATTGCTTGATTGATTAATTATGATCCTGTCAAAGAATCCTATATTTCTGGCATGTCCTAGTAACTACAATGCACATTTCATCTAGTACTCAGAAGGATGGAAATATTCAGTAGAGAAGACAGTACATTTAGAAAGTTTCAAACTGCAGGTTGGATACCTGGGAGTCTGAAGTTTGGATAGCCAGATCTGGTAGGCCAGAGGGTGCAGTGGCATGGTGGGTGGCAAGGCCTGAACAGATCTAGGAGGAACAGTGACAGGGTATATGGCAGTGCTCAGTGGTTGGGAGTAATGGTGTCGAACTCAAATAGAAAGGGGGAAGTCATTAAACTGTGCAGGAGGATCCTTGCGGCTGTACATTGGCTTAGAACGTCAGATGGTAACATCACCTTTCTTCTATTTTATTTTTATTTACTTTGTCAACTATTTCATTGTTTATTCATTTATTTTACTTATTATTTAGTTATAATTTCCCAATTATATTTTAATCTGAAGTATACTGTGGCAAAGTTACTCTAGAGAAAGAGACTAAAAGAAATTGCTAAAGTTTAAAAAAAAAAAATCTGAATAACAACCCAATAACTTTAAAAGGCCTGCAAGGCAGATTTATTTACACTCTGGTTGTATGGGGGTATTCAGAAGAACTAGCAACTCTGGAGTGAGGGCTTACTTAACCTTGTTCCCGGCTGTTTATTTACCTTTGGTGTCTTCTTGTCACCTAATTCTCACCCATGACTTCAAATAGCTGTAGTATGTATAGCAGCCACATTCTGGTAAAACTGCCTCAGCAGATGGGCTAAACCAGGTTGAGGGTAACACACCTCAAATATGAGTTAGGGGGATGTCTACCCTAAGCATATGAAGACTTCCCCTGGTGGAATGGGTGGACATGAACAATTTGTTTCGATAGCCACGAAAGCAGCTAATGCAGGCTGTGCAGTGCTTAGAGCTTGGTCAGACATCAAAGATGCCAAATTCATCCACTGTATTCTAGGCCATCTCTAGTCATCTGGACCTTCTTTTTGCCACTAGACTTTGATGACTGAAGGAGAGAGTGAGGCTGATGATTTTGCACAGTTCTGCCTCACTTAAATCCAACTCACTCCCAAGCCAAGATCACCCTATCATGTCACTGGTCCTTTTAAAAAATGAAGGATAGGGGCAGCTAGGTGGTGAAATGAACAAAGCACTGGCACAGGAGTCAGGAGGACCGGAGTTCATATCTGGCCTCAGACACTTAACACTTACTAGCCATGTGACCCTGGACAAGTCAGTTAACCCCAATTGCCCTGCCTTCCCCCCTCCAAAAAAAAGGGGATAAACCCCCCCCCCAAAGGATGAATAACAATTTGCACTCTACATATATATTAATAATAGCTAGTATTTCGGATCAAAGCATACGTTTTGTTTTTACTTTTTTTTTCCATGTTTTTTTTTCCTCTTTTGGTCTGTTTCTTCTTTCACAACCGGAACTAATATGGAAATAAGTTCTACATGATTGCACATATGTAACTTATATCAAATTGCCTACCATTTTAGGAAGAGGGGAGGGGAGGGAGAGAGGGAGAAAAATCTGGAACTCAGAATCTTGTGAAAATAGGGGACAGAGCCAAGATGGTGGAGTAGAAACAGCACTTCCACGGAGCTCCAGTGCACACCACTTCAAAATTATGTAAAAGGGTCTCTGAACAACCTCTGGAGCTCCGGCACCCACAGAATGACACAGAGAAGCTAACCTCCCACTGAGGAGAGCTGGGCAGCCCAGCAGGGAGTGGCCAGTGCTGCGCTCTGGGAGCCCACAGTGCAGTGCTCTGGGAGCTGAGCACAGGACCACATGAGTCAGAGGTTTTAGCCCCAGGGGAGCCAGACCAGCAGCCAGCTGGAGGGACCCCAGAACACCAGCAGCTGTGGCTTTTCCATAATTACCAACACATAGATGCCTAGGACAAAGTGAGAGGTTAGTGCCCTATGGACTTTGGGACCAGTATTTGGGAATACGTCAGCTTCTTCCCCTGGGGGCTAGAAGCCACTGAGGAGCTGGCACAGCCACCATTTTGTAGCTTCAATTGCAGCTTCAGCTCCTGGCCTGTGAACTGTAGGGGGATCTGGCGATCAGTCTAGGGGTAATCGCTCTTACTTTAACCTCCCTGGATCTGGATTGCAGTCTGGGGTGGAGGTCTTGGGGTGTGTGTCCAGCTTGCCAGAGTGTGTGGGGGCTTCAGGGAGGGCACCCAACTAATACCTCTGGAAGCTGAGAAGACCGCAACGTTTGGGATGGAAGCTCCCCTGTCTGGTGGCAGAGTCCTACTGTGGCAACAAGCCCAAAAGTCAAGTAAGTGAGTGGCAACATGCCTAGGCAAAGGAAACAAAATAAACAGAAAAATTCAACATTAGACTCCTATTTTGGGGGCAAAGAGGATCAAAGCATGGAACAGGGGGAGGACTGGAAGGTCAGAAATCCTGCACCAAAAGCCCCAAATGAAAACATGAGCAGGTTACAGGCCATAGAGGACCTTAAGAAGGATTTTAAAAACCAAATAAGAGAAGTGGAGGAAAAATTGGGAAGAGAAATGAAAGGATGCAGGAAAAGTATGAAATGAGAGTCAACAGCCTGACTGAGGAAAATAACACCTTAAAAAATAGATTAACTCAAATGGTAAAAGAGGCCCAAAAAGGCAATGAGGAGAAGAATGCCTTAAAAAGCCAACTTTGCCAGATGGAAAAACAATCTCAAAAGCTCACTGAGGAGATTCATTCCTTCAGAATTAGACTGGAGCAAATGGAAGCTAGTGACTTTATGAGAAATCAAGATGCTGTTAAACAGATCCAAGCAATTGAAAGAATAGAAGGCAATGTGAAATATCTCATGGAAAAAACCACTGACCTGGAAAACAGAACCAGGAGAGATAATTTAAAAATTATTGGACTACCTGAAAGCCATGATCAAAGAAAGAAACTAGAAATCACACTTCAAGAAATTCTCAAGGAAAATTGCCCTGATGTTTTAGATCCAGAGGGCAAAATAGAGGTTGAAAGAATCCACAGATCACCTCCTGAAAAAGATCTCAAAAAGAAAACTCCTAGGAATATTATAGCCAGGTTTCAGAATTCCCAGATCAAGGAGAAAATACTACAAGCAGCCAGGAAGAAACAATTTCAATATTGTGGAAACACAATCAGAATAGCCCAGGACCTGGCAGCTTCTACACTGAGGGATTGAAGGGCATGGAATATGATATTCCAGAGGGCAAAAGAACTGGGAATGAACCCAAGGGTCACCTACCCAGCAAAACTGAGTATTTTGTTTCAGGGGAAAATATGGTCATTCAGTGGAATAGAGGACTTTCAAGCATTCTTGAGGAAAAAACCAGAGTTGAATAGAAAATTTGACATTCAGACACAAGAAGCAAGAGATGCTTGAGAAGGTAATCAGGGAAAAGAAATCAAAAGGAACTTATCAAAGTTGAACTATTTACATTCCTACATGGAAAAACAATAACTGTGACTGATGAAACCTTCCTCATTATGAAAATAATTGAAAAAGGGTATATGGGCATATGAATACATATGTGAATGTGTGTATATATGTTTACAGGTATACATGGATAGAGGGCACAGGTTGAATTTGGTGGGAAGAGATGATACTTAAGGGGTGAAGTTATGAGGTGAGAGAGGAATGTGGCAAGAGGAGATGGGGAGAGATGGGGGCGGGGGTAAACTATCTCATGTAGAAGAGGCAAGGGGAAGTAGTTTCAGGAGAGGGGAAGAACAGGAAGGCAAAAAGGCAAAACCATATTCTCATTGAATTTGGCTCAGGCAGAGAATGACATCCATACTCACCCTGCAGGAGAGTAGTGGGGAGGGGGATGAGAGGGGGGTGATGGAGGGGAGGGCATGCTGGAGGGAGGGGAGGTTGGAGGCACCCACTTTTGAAGAGGGACAGGATCAAAGTAGGGAATGGATCAGGTGCGGGGTGGGATGGGTGTGAGGGAAATATAGCCAGTCTTTTACAATATATCTACTATGGTAATGCTTTGCATAGCTATACATGTACAACACATACTGAATTGCTTATCTTCCCAGCCAGAGTGGGTGACAAGGAATGAAGGGAATGGATCTGGAATTTGAAGTTTTAAAATTAAAATGTTTCAAATATAAAAAAACAAAACAAAAACAAAAACAAATCTTTCAAAAATAAATGCTACAGGGGCGGCTAGTCGGCGCAGTGAGTAAAAGCGCCGGCCTCGGAGTTGGGATGACCCAAGATCAAATCCGGCCTCAGAAAATGAGCACCCACGCATAAATAATGACTAGCCGTGTAACCTTGAGCAAGTTACTTAACCCCAATTGCTTTAAAAAAAAAAAATGCTACAGGCGTTTTATTTCTCTTGTATTCTCAATGGGAGTGGTGGTGGTGAGGGTGGAGGGAAGGAATAATGTGAGGATCCAAAAATAAAATAAATATTAACTAAAAAAAAAGAATGCTAAAAATTGTCTTTACATATAATTGGGGGGAAATACAAGACTATTAAAGCTTTAAACATAATAGCTAGCATTTATATAGTGCCTTAAAGTTTACAAAATGCTTTATATGTATCATCTCCTTTTATCCTTACAACAACCCTGGGAGGTGGTTGCTATTATCAACTCCATTTTATAGATGAAGTAAATGAGGCAGATCAAGGTTAAGTGACTTGCGCAGGATCACACAGATAGTAGGTGTATGAGCAGACATTGAGTTTAAGTTTTCCTAATGATGGAATCCTAATAAAGCTGCCCCAACCCCAATATTCTAACTTCATTATAGGCCTGGCCCCACTGAATAGCAGGCTCACTCTACCTCCCTAGCCACTCCCCTCTGCCAATGTCCTAATTTCTTCATATATGCCTCATTGCTCACTGGAAAACAGGTGTGTCCCTGAACTCTTCTTTCTCACAGCAACAACAGGTATGTCCATGTGATGGGAACACAGCTACTGCCTCTACCTAGTCACTGCTTCTATATCCATTCCCACAGAAACAGGTGTGTTCTTGTGCTCAACCACAATCACATCATCCATCTAACCCAAGACAGGAACATAATACCTAACTATCTTGACCAAACTGGACCACAATAGCTAGCCAATTGGAGGGCAGCATTGAAGAGGGAAGGGTGATAAGGAGGGGGGGAGGGTAAGTGGTTCTGCCAGGGATACCTCCCTGGTATCCAGTCTGGAAGGAATTCACCAGGCTCAAGCAAACTTTGAAGCCGAAATTGTAAAGTTTATTGTTACGCTGTAGAGAACAGAGGGCTAGATTCTTATGGAACCTGCCAACTCACAGAGGCCGCAGGCATAGTTTTAAGGGGTCAATTATGCTAACTAGGTGAGTAAGGGTGGGATCAGGGAGGAGTTAAGGAGTGGTCAGTGCTCAAAGGACCATACACTTTTAATATCAACTGCGCAGGTGTATTGCCCATGATTCACTGGGAAATAGCTCAAGCGGGGCTAGCTGGAGGTGTGGTTTTAGGCCTGACAGGTCACTAAAGAGTGCCCAGTCTGCCTCCCACCAAGGTCATCAGAGACAGGGTGGGTATATAATTGACTAAGGAGTTACCCTATAGATAAGGTATTGAAGAATTTCTGGTGGGGCTGGCCTCTCTAACTAAGGGAGATAACATTTACATAACTTATTGTTTCAAGCAGAGATAAACAGGTCATGAGTTGTTGCTGGGCAGAGTGCTGGAAGGGGGAAGGGGCAGAGTCAATGCTCTGAGGCTGGGGCGGGGTGGAAATGTGATCTTACAGACTGCTTTTACGAATTGATTTTATAGACATAGATCCCAAAGCACCCCATTTACAAACTGATGTTACAGATAGATACTACAGACATATATACATCACAAGGACCCCATCAGCATGACCACAATGTTTAGCCACTGAACCATAGATGGGACCCCTCCTCCATTACCTAATCCCTTAACAAACTCCACCTGCCTTTTAAATATTAATAATATTCCTCCATTCTATGTAAACTTCTGTTATGTAATCACATCTTTACCCTCTGAAAATCCATCTCCATCTTGCCTTCTCTGAAGTTGCTGGTTCCTCTTGGAACTTATCCGGCTCCATGAGAGGTATCAATCTCAATAAATGGATTGTTCCACCAGAGCACATCATGAAAGCCCAACAGTTTTTGGGTGGGTAGAGTCCCCACCTCAGTGAGACTAACTCCAGGCACAGCTGTCCATCCACTGTGCCACTTGGAGAATGGAAACAATAAATAAGAAGGTGTAAAATAACAACAGATGAACCTTGGAAGCAAAATGATAAGAAATATGAATCAACTTCTAAGCTTAGCATTCTTTCTTCTGGCAAGGAAGAGCTTACCCTAAGTTCCACAACATTAGTGGGGCTCAGCACTTGGTACTTAAGTCTCAAAGACCTCAGATACAAGCCCTGCTAAGTTATTCAGCACCAATGAACCTTACTTGTCTACAAGTTGGGAACTCTTCTGATGGTCACTTGCCTTTATTAGATTCGTCTCCAGCCAACCTCTCTCAAGCTGCAGGCAATATTTCCATTTTTCTTTGGCTCAAATAAAAACCTTCTATTAACATCAAAGCTTGTTTCTTAGCAACTAAAACATTCTGACTGTTTCCATCCTTCTGAGTACAGGATGAAATGTGCATTGTAATTATTAGGACACTCTAGGATCATCAGATGTTGCTGGATCATAATTAATCAATCAAGCAATCAATAAGTATTTCATAAGTGCCTGCTTTGTACCAGGTACTGTTCAAGGTGCTGAGGTACCAATACAAGAATGAAGTAATCTCAATTTTCAAGTATTTTTCTTACTTTATAAGGAAATAATTAGATTTAGAATTGAAAGGAGCCTTCAATAGCCTTTGCATAGTTATTAATAATAAGTAGCATTTCTATAGTGCCTTAAAGTTTGCAAAATACCTCATATTATCTGTTTTCATCCTTACAACAACCCTGGGAGGTGGGTGCTATTATGCCATTTTATAGATGGGAAAAACAAGGCAGATCTAGGCTAAGTGACTTGCTCAGAATCCCATAGCTAGTAAGTGTAGAGAGTCTACTTTATATATGAGACTATTAAGGCCTATAGCAGTGAAGTGACTTGCCCAGGGAGGGCTGTTCCTAGCAATATTGGAACCAGAGGCCACTGGGCAGGGGAGGAAATATACCATTTAGTCATTTCCCATTTAAAATAATTTATCTTTTTAACTAGATGCTAAACTCAATTGTTTCTCTGCTGCTAAAGGAGTTCAAATGTAGTTCTAGTAGACCTGGTTGAACCATCCTGGTTACCACTGAGTAAAAGTTCCTGAAGATAATTTGCAAAGTTGGGGCTCTAACCTAGGTCTTCTGCCTCTATATCCATCATTCAAATAACAACAAATTAAACCAGTTGACTACACTGTAAAAACTCATTTTTTGCTTGTGATATTTGGCAGCTAGTAAAAACTTGGTCTCACATGACAACACAAGTTTCTTATCGAGGGTCACAGATACAAACAAATATCAAGGTGCCACATCTTTTCTAGGAGTAGAATAGCCAGTAAAGTTTGTTTTGTATAAACAGTTTTATCTTCCTTGGGCTTTGTTCCTCTGGCCCATAAATAGACAAGCATTGGCTTTGTAATGTTGTTCTCTGACCAAGATTGTGACCAAGTCTCTAACAATCACTAGATTCTCTTCTAGGCTTGTCCTAAGTTGGTAGAAACTGATCATTCTTTTTTGTCTTCTTCTTGGGTTTCCTTTATAAGTCAATCTTCCCTTTGTTTCATTTCCTTTGAGCTTTGAACTGGCCTTTGCTGACTTATAGGGTGCAAATTCACACTGGTGACTGGCAGGCAACCTCTGTTTGAGGCTTAGCACAATCCAATTTGTCAATCTCTAATCTATGCCATGCTGCCACTAAAGGGCCAATGTCATTATTTTGGATGGTTCGTCAATGTGATTTTTCCAGCTTTGTTCTCCATTTCTGTCTTCAGAGAGCCAAAAAATATACTTTCCAATTTCTAAAAAGGAAAAAAAGTCTGTCATCTACTAATTAAATTAGAGCTTTACTATTATATATGTATATATGTGTATATTATGCATGCATATATATGTATATACACACAGTTAGAAATAGGACAAAGTGACCAAGCTTAACACATCATTGTATCTAAATTGGTTCATTTTTGTAATATCATCATCATCACCACCATCTCCATCATCATCACCACCACCGTCACCATCATCTTGTCTCCAACATTACTAGCTGTATCATCATAAGCAAACCACTTAAAGGCTCTAAGCCTCAGTTACTTAATCTTTAAAATGGGAATAAAAATACCTTTTATTATTTCCTGGATGGTTGTGAAGTCTTAAATGAAATAATGTATGTAAAGTATTCTGTAAACCTTGGCATTGTTGTATTTTGTATTTTGTAAAACCTGACATTATTGCTGTTGTTCAGTTGTTTTAGTCATATCCAACTCTTGCTTGTGACTTGCTCAGGGTCACACAGCTAGTAAGTGTCTGAGGCTGAATTTAAACACAGGTCTTCCAGATTCTAGGCCTGGTACTCTATCCCTTTCACCACCTAGTTTCCCCCTTTGTAAACTTCTATACATGTTAACCACTATTGTATTTTTGTTATTATGATGATGTGCCTTTGAGTATGATCTCTTCAATTTACTCTCTCACTTCAAGCTTCACAGAATGAAACAATATGCCTTTCACTTTCTTAAAGGGGAGAAAATCTGACCTCTAATAATTGCATTAAGTTTTCCCAGTAGAAGAGGTAGGATGACATAGAGGATAGAGAGTTGGCCTCAGAGCCAGAAAGACCTGGGTTTGAATCACAACTCTGACACATAATGGTTGGAGGACCTTGAGCAAGACACCTAACCTCTCACTGCTCTAGGCAATTTTCTAAGACCATAAACCACAGAGAAGGTAGAGGAAGCTCTCTCAGCCAGGAGTTTCCTATGTCAGGAAAATCACGAAAACCATCTAGTCCCCTTTCCTTTTACAAGTACAGGGTAGTGTGAACAACTCTGCTTTATCATTTAGTCTTTTTTGGTCCATTTTTGGATCAAAGACAATGTCATCATCACTTTCATCACCAGTTCCCTGCCTCTGACACTGAAGAGCTACATAGTCATGGATAGGCAGGTCACTAGCCACTCTGTATTGCATCATCTGTGAAATGGGAACAATAATGCTTGTAGCTCTTACTTCATATGATCTTTAAGGGGGATCAAATGACCAAATGTAGGAAAAGTACTTTTAAATGTTGAATTTCTATGTTACCATCGGTTATCATTTTTATCAATGTTATCATTACTTTCAGAGTTATTTCTGGGTAGATCTGAGAATGGGATGAGTTTCCTGGCTCCCTCTGCTGGCTTACCTACCAACAGCATGGATATCATAACCCATATGGATCATAAACAAAGTGTTTATGCTTGGAAGCTGGGGATCTGTAGCATAATTTTTCAGGAATACAAGAGACCCAAACAAAATAGTATTCCAAAATATAAAAGCATTATTTATTTCCACCAGTTACCCAAATTGTAAAGAGAATAAGAGACAGGCAGGGCTTAAATAGACCAACACCCTTCCTTTATTCTGGTGCTCAGCTATGGTGTCTTTCTTTCTTTGAAAATAAGCAGTGAAAATGAGTGCTACTAAGTCATTGTTGAATCAAAGAGGATTCCACCTGTCTGCATGTGATTTGAAATGTGCAGCAAAGGGAAGACATCAAATAGAGGGGAACTGGTGCTTTCTGGTTTTCAAAACCTTGGTTTGAATTCTGGTTCTGCCTTTCATTGCCTGTGTGATTGTAAGCAAGTCACTCAGAGAATCATCATGGTATAGCAACTGAGAAGGAACTGGGCTAGGAAGACCTGATCCTGGCTTCAGATACCTCACTCAACCTCTTTCAGTAAAATGGGGATAGGCTTGGACTCAATCAGTGGCCTTGAGGCTTCCTTCCAGATCTAGGTCTGTGATTCTGTGAATTGATGTTTCACCTCTTTGGGCCTGTGGTGAGGTGGATAAATTACCAGGCCTGACAAGAAAATTAGTCTTCCTGAGGTCTAATCTAGCCTCAAACACTTACTAGCTGTGTGAGACTGGGCAAGTCACTTTACCCTTTTTGCCCCAGTTTCTTCATCTGTCAAATGAGCTTAGGAAAAAAATGGCAAATCCCACTCCTGACAGTTTCTTTGGGGCAGCTAGGTGTCGCAGTGAGTAGAGCACCCGCCCTGGAGTCAGAAGTACCTGAGTTCGGATCTGGTCTCAGACACTTAATACACAGAAACAAAAAAAACAAAAAACCTAGCTATGTGACATTGGGCAAGTTACTTAACCCCAATTGCCCCCCAAAAAGCAAAAAAAATGGCAAACCACTCCAGTATCTTTGCCAAGAAAACCCCAAATGAGGTCACAAAAGAGTCAGACATGACTAAAAAATGACTGAATATAATGAGAAGTATGGACTAGATCAGTCATTTCTAAAGTGGGAACCATGGCTTCCTCTAAGGCCATAGAATAACCCCAGGAGGAGGGCTGTGGCTTAACCTTCAATAAACATGTGATTAAGCAATAGGAGGATGAGAAGATGGGTCATATCCATCCCTCCCCTCTTCCTCCCCCCAATTGTGGGTTTGCCTCCAACACCCCCTAAAAACATTCCCTCAGTCCACCCCTCAGGGTAGTTATACTTTACTTTGGTTCAGGCACATACACTAGCAACAAAAGGCAAACTCCCCTCCCCCTTTACCCTCTTGTCCCTCTTTTAGTAGATTCAGTATTCATACTTCCTCAGATGCTTCTGCCATCTAGGGCAGTGGCAGGTGGACAAGCTCCCATTTCTCCTCCTCCCTTTTGTTTTTACACTGAAAATAGTGAGAAGCACAGGACAAGTAAACATGGATGGACTGTGATTTCCGTATTCCTTCCCCTCTGCCCCAAGTCTTTCTCTCTTCTAAAATTCCCTATTCTATTGAGGGCAGTACCATCTTCCCAGACAGACAGGTTTGCAACCTTGTCGTTCATTACTCCCATATCCAAGCCAGTGCCAAATCTTGTCTTTTTTTTTTTTTTAATCTCTACAGCATCTTTGGTTTCCACCCCCCCTTTTCTCCACTCATCTAGTCACCCTTGTGTGCTCATCACCTCTTTCCTGATCTTTATGCCTTGAATCTCTTTCCACTCTCATTCACCCTCCACAAAGACACCACAGAGATTTTCCAAAAGTACAGGTTTGTTCAGGTCACTCCCTTACTCAATAAGCTCCATTTCGTTTTTATATCATTCTTTTAAATTTTTTTATTAATTTATTAGTTTAGTTTTAGTTAACAAGATTCAGTTCCATAGTTCCTTGATTTTCAAATTTCCTTTCCCTCCCTCCCCCCTCCCCCCACGACAGCATATAGTCCAGTATAGGATCTGCAAATACATTCATATTAAACATTAGTCCAATTCCAAAGGCGTATTGTACTAGGTGGGATGAAAAATGGTAAAGAAAAAATAAAACCAAACAATGAAAAGAAAAAGATCGATTAGTTTGCTTCCATCAGGATTCAAGCTCAGTTCTTTCTAGTTATATCTCTGGATGTCACATTTCTCTCCTTCATGAGTCTTTCGGGATTGACTTATATCACTGCATTGCTGAAAAGAGTCCAGTCTGTCATAGTTGGTCATCACACATATGTTGTGTCTGTGATTGTATACAAATTTCTCCTGATTCTACTATATCATTCTTTTAAAATTTAATTTTATGAGCTTTATAACACACATGATTATTAGGACAGTATATATATATATAATTTAGAAAAAAATAAAGAGTCCTCTTTGGGGGAGGCACTAGAGTAGGAATGTTTGATCAAAAAAATTTGGAGACTAAAGAACTAGATGATAACTGACATTTCTTTAGCACTTAAAGGTTTGCAAAGCTTTATGTTTGTTATCTAACAGAGCCTCTGACAATGCTGTGGGGTACCCTGATAGAGGTATTATTAACCCCATTTTTTAGGTGATTAAATTGAGTCCTTGGTTGAATTAAAATCTTCAAGATTCATTTCAAGTGCCACCCAGTCCTCCCAGTTGCTGGTAATCTTCCTTCACCTTTAATTTACTTTGTATATATTTTATGTTATTTATCTGTGTACAAACTATTTCCCCTAGTAAAACAGAACCTTCTTTAGGGCAGTCTGTGTCTTTTGTCTTTGGGCTCCCTATACCTGGCTGGGTGCATGACTGTGCTTAACCAATGGTTGTTGAGTAGTCCTGCCCCTAACTCCAGCAGCCTGTTTTATGCCATGTTGCTATAGAGGTCCAAGCCACTTCTGAATCTGTGATCCTCTGACCTGGAACATTTGATCAAAACCCAACTTAACTTAAAAAAAAAATTATTTTCATTTCTTACCCTCAGCTAAAGTTTCTGCTTGTTTTTCCAAGGTTCAGGCACCAAACACCTTCCAAAAAGATGTACACTGCTGAGATTGGGGAAGGTTCTCTTTCTACTTCCACAAATCCAGAGGCAATTGACAAAGAAAACTGTAAGCTTTAATCAGTGTTTAGGGTTAGCATCATTGCATTGTTTCAGCTTAAGAGTTCTTTAGGAAATTTTATCACCACAATAAGCAATAAGCATTTCCTTAGCCAAAGCTCTATTGTTTTATATCTTTCTAGAGGCAGAAAGTACCAAATCTCTCCTCTCTCTCTCTCTCTCTCTCTCTCTCTCTCTCTCTCTCTCTCTCTCTGTCTCTCTGTCTCTCTCTGTCTCTCTCTCTGTCTCTCTTTAGGGGAAAGTGTACTCAAGTCTTTATGTGGGCATGGCCTGGTCACAAACTGCCCTGGAGGACAAATGACATTCCTGAAAGTCAAGCCCTTTTCACTGTCCCCACCCCCAACAATGTGCCTGAGGGGTTGGCCCTTCACATAGCTCTAGGCTTCATCACTGTATGCCTGGATCTTTGAGGGTTTTTTGTTGTGGTTTTGGTTTACCTGCTCCCTGAAAACAGCTCCTTCTTTAAATAAAAAAAGGTTTAGAATGCATAAACAGGAAAGTTTACATGTATAGTCTGATTTTCTGGGACTATTGGGAGGATAAGGATGAAAAAGAGATTATGAGACTTCGTAAACCGGGAGATGTGCACAGGCTTGCTTTCTTGGGCTGAGTCTCTTTTCCCCTGGGAGAGAATTATGCCTAGAGGATTTTTACTGGCTGAAATGGAAAAGGAGGAAGAATCCACCTGAGGGTCTCTGCTTTTAGCCTAGTATGTAGTCAGGAGCAGAGCCTGGAGCCTGGGTGTAATTGCCTTGCAGTTGTGGGCAGGCAGGAGAAAGCAAAGTGAGAACTGAGATTTCTTTGTGAAGCCATTTGTGGAGGCAGGGCCAGACAAGAACAGATGTCAGCATGGATCAGAGGCAGCCAGAGGAAATGGAAAGCAGCCAAACCTAGCCTGGATCATGGCTAAACTAGCAGCTGCTATGGGGGACGGCAAGCAGAATTCAAAACCAGGCTTTCCTTCTCTTCCTTCCTTGCTGATGCAGCTCCCATGACTTTGACATCTTCCTGGTCTCTTTTTCCTTTCTATTCACCTCAGATCAATTGGAAAGAGATATGGAAGGAAAAGAAAAAAATCCACCCAAGTTGCAGAATCATTGCAGCTATTTCTGGCAGTCTTAGTGTTTATTTGAGTTTCTTATACTCTCCAAATGTGTTAATAAATTATATGGTCATTAAGAATGAATTGTTGAATCCTATGAGCTTGGAGGGGGCGGGAATCCTGACTAGGGGTGTGCAAAATGGAAGGGGGATGCAAGAAAATTGATGTTAGAAAGTTTTTGCCATCTTGGTCATTTGGATTATATTCCTGACCTCGCTTTCTAGACTTGGCATTGAACCCAGAGGTCTTTTCAACCCAGCCTGAAGTCTCTAGGAGCAGGCTACTAATGAGTGCCTGGAGTACCATCTAGTGGTTAAATAGGATACTACACCCCTTTCTTTCCCTTCTTTCCTCTTCCCTCTCCCTCCCTCTTCCCTCTCCCTCCCTCCTCCCCAAACTAGTTAAGTAATGGACGGATGACATTATGGTTGGCTCTCCATCAATCAGAAGACAGCAAGGTGGTTGCAGTTATTACTAAGTGCACCTTTGTCACTTCAACCAACACACTTATCACCCACACCCCTGTCACACAAGTTTTCAGAAGCCTCTAGGCTGTAAACTAAAAGCTGACTGTCAATAAAGGTCAGAGACACCAGGGTGACCCACAGGGAGCAGGATACCATCCTTACCAACAGAATCAGGGACCCTGCAGTATAGGCAGCATGAGCTGACCCTCCGTTCGGGTGCCTGGACTACATGGGTTTCCTGTGTGTGTGCCTCTCCACTTTGTGCTCCCCACACAGTGAGAGAGTGTGGGGGGGGAGGGGGAGGGGGATAGTGTGGCCCAAATTTATGATGAGGGGAGTAGAGAATCTAGTTTTGTGACTTCTCCTACTCTGATCTTTTATTTAGTGCCTTTGCTTGGAACCAAATGTGTCCTCTGCATGATTAGGAAAAATAAATTAATGGGGGCTTGTGATATATGTTTCTAACCTTTGAACCACAGAACATTTGGCTTTTCTGGGGGCCCATATATGAGAGGTATTGTCTTAGGTGCTATACATTCAAATCTGCAGGAAATAAGTGGCATGGAGGGAATAAACATTTATATAGTTCCTATTATATACCAGGTTCTGTGCTAAAACACACACACACACACACACACAATATGGTCACACATACATACATACATACATATATAGCAGCTAGGTGGCTAAGTGGATAGAGCACTGGGCTTGGAATTAGGAAGACTCATCTTCATGAATTCAAATCCGGCCTCAGAAAATCACTAGTAGTGTGACCCTGGGCAAGTCATATAACCCTGTTTGCTTTGGTTCTTTGTCTGTAAAATGAACTATAATATGTGTGGTATGTGTATGTAATTCAGAAGTAATAGGTAATTATTATCTCATTTCATTCTCACAGCAACCCTGTGAGATAGGCTGTTATTATCCCCATTTTGCAGTTGAGGAAACTAAGGCAAACAGAGGTTATGTGATCTATGCCACTAGCTCCCTGTGAGATCTTCCCTTTTTTCCTCCCATGATCTTTTTATTTTCTGATCCAGCCAGCCCAAACCTGTCTAGGCTGTATGCTAGATTAAGCTCTTGGTTTCTAGCCAAGGAAGTTTGGGTTTGGCAAAGCTATTAGATGTTTTAGTCATTCTAGAATCTGCTTCCTCAACTGTGGAGCAACTTCCTGCTGTGGGAGTCTCACAGGCTTGGGCAGGCACCCCCCTCTCTCTGCTTCTTTTTTCTTCTTTTATTCCACTGTGATTCTTTTCCTTGGTTTCAAGACTGCAAAGAACCTAATTGTAATATCTTTCCTCACTTTTGGAAACCTTGTGCTTTACCTTTGGCCTCCTGGGTGGCTGGATATGAATGACCCTCCCTTATTTTGGAACTACAGAGATTTCCTCTCCTGGGCTTCAGAACTTCCCTACACTGGTCTCTGGCATTTATCTCCTTTACCTACCTAAATATATCAGTGACTCCAGCCCTTAGAAAATCTCTTGTTCTCTCAAGGGACCATTAACTAGAGCTGTAATTAGGGTGGGGGCACTGGGCTTTGTCCTAGGGTAGAGACACCTCTGCTCAGGTGACTCATTCTTTGAATGAGGAGCAGGTAGGGATGGGATCTATCTACTCTAGACCAGGTACAGCTCAGGCGAGAGGGACAGCATTCTGCCAACCCATGGAAAAATGGCATTCTGGGATGTTGTCCCCTGAACCATGTGTTTTAGGACTCTAGGTTCTCAGTAGACAGAAGCCAGACTGCACTGGGGAAGAGACTTTGCTACCTTTTGCCATGTTTAAGTTCACAAAGAGGGGTAATACAAATATAGCTAAGCCCTGGGTGAACAGTCATCTGAAAAACCATCTCCTAGATCAGTTGTTGTCAAACTCCAATAGAAACACATCCTGTGGGAGGCATATTGACTTAGGAAACCATACATGAACATGATCTATGCTGTATTGTTTTTACTTATTGTGTTAAATATTTCTCAATTATGTTTTAATCTGGTTTGGGCTATTGTAGTTTGATTTCCACAATTTCCACATCTCTATCCTTGACTGTAGTTGTCTTCACTCATGTTTCAAGTGATTTTTCATCAGGTACCAGAACCCTACCTTTGACCCAGCCTCTATACCAGGGATTTTTAAGTTGCATTGGTGGATTAAAAGGGGCCTGTGGATCCATTTCAGGGGGTCTGTAAATTTGGATAGGGAAACTTTACATTTTTATTTTTATTTACCTATAATTGGAATTTAGCATTTCCTTCAATTATTTAAAAAAATATTCTGACAATGAGGTTTCACCAGATTGCTAAAGGAGTCTATGACATATAAAAAGAAGTGCTCTAGACAGTATGAATGATGTAAACTTAGCATCCAGATAGAAGATGGCTTTGCCTTTTATGGCTGTTGGTTTCTTCACCCTATTAGCTTGTATTAGAGTTCTGATACCCTCCTTTCTGAAGGTCAGGAAATCTAAAATCCTCCTGTTGCCCTTCTCTGGGTGTCTGATTCCTAAGTTGCTGCCAGCCTGGAGTCCTGTAATGAAAATGCAGATTTGAATATCTTCCCTGCCCCTATGCCCTTTGATTGGCTTAAGAGACTTTGATTGACTTAAGTGACTCTGAGAACCTTCCTTGATTTGAAAATATACTCTGCCACCTAATAGGCTCAATGTGGTCACAGGGAGCCTGTGGTAGGAGGTTTGGTTTTCAGGAATGACCATACCTTGATGCTGGGTGATTGGGCAGTGGGTCAAGAGGGTGGTTACATTCTCTGAGCCAGGAGAAGACTATATAATCCCTGATTTGAGGCCTTGCTTTGGGGTTCACTTTGAGAAGTGTTGTGTGATTTGACCAGATGAGACTGGGAAGCCGTTGAGAGCCCCCCGGCTTTGAAAACCCAGATGTTGATGCTTCCCTCTCTGGTAACTGTGATTTGGTATTGATGTAATGGTTGGACAGTTTGGAAGCCTGTCTATTTGATCTGTTTGTATACTTTGAAGTTTGGGGTGCTGACCTTTCCCCTCCCCCCCCAACTAGGTAACCTATGTTTGTTTGATTAAAGTAAACTTGTTAACCAATTTTGATTAAAGTAAGCTTGTTAAACCAATTTTGAGTTGCTTTCCTTTACAAAGGCAGATCTAAGAACCTGTGTTGGCAGCTACCCTGGGGATGCTGGGGTGCTTGCTGCTACAAGTCCTTTTGCACTCATTCATTTTGTACCACTCAGCTCCTGCTGCCCAGCATTACTTTTGCCATGTTCCTTTGGCTCTCTGATGAAGGTCAGGGCCATGAACACAAAACCACTCTGGGGTTAATGAACAATCATACAGGCTGGCTGGGTTGCATATTTCCTCATCCCCTTCCCCCCGCCCCCATCCCTGCTTGCAAGGGATGCCTCTACCTACCACTTCAGATGCCTCTACCTTTCTCCAGGGAGTATTTTACTTTAGACTTTAGACCAAAAACAACTGTAGAGACTGTTTTATGCAAGGATTCTTTACCTTTGACAGTCTGGTGAAGTCTATGGCCCATGATGCAGAAAATGTTTCTAAATAAAGACAATTCAAATTTTCTGTTGGCTATTAGTGGAAATAAAGAAGCCCTTTTTAAAAATCCAAGTTCAGACCCTAAAATCTGTCCATGAACAACTTGGGGGGTCTATGACTGCAGATTAAGAACTCCTGATTTAATCCAACCCTGGAGTTGTAGTCAAAAGGATACTGAGGCTCTGAAAGCTGAGTGACTTGCCCATAGTAGCTCAGACAGAAAGCAGTGAAGGGGGCATGTAAGCCCAGCATCTGGACTCCAAGCCCAGAGGACTCCAAGACAATGGCTCGAAGTCACAAAGTATGATAAAAATAATCTGCCTTAAAAAAGGCTGCTTGGGGCGACTAGGTGGAGCAGTGAGTAGAGCGCCAGCCCTGGAGTCAGAAGGACCTGATTTCCGGATCAGGCCTCAGACACTTAACACACACAAACAAAAACCTAGCCGTGTGACCTTGGGCAAGTTACTTAACCCCAATTGCCCTCCAAAAAGCAAAAAAAAAAAAAAGGCTGCCAGACAATTTTTCTAAGAAATAAAGGAGTGTCCACCACAAGAAGGGGGCTTTCATGACCCTGGAGAGCATTGCTAAACTCAAAGGATTATGGAATGTCAGAATATTGAGAGACACATTTTTTTTTTTAACAAATGCTTTATTAACTTCTGGTTTACATCATTCATTTCCACCAGATTTTGAGTTACAATTTTTTCCCCATTTTTTCTCTACCCACCACCCCAGAATAGCAGTCCCACTAGATATCCCCTCATCCAATCTGCTCTCTCCCATATCTTCTCCCATACCCCTTTCGACTTTGCCATTAGGGCAAGGTGAATCTCTGATCTCCAATGCCTGAACATCTTATCTTCCAATTACATGCAAAATAGTATTAATAATAGTATTTATATACATTTGAAACATTTAATTTTAAGACTTTGAATTTCAGATCCATTCCCTTCCTCCCTTGTCACCTATTCCCTCTGGGAAGATAAGCAATTCAGTATGTGTTGTACATTTATAGCTATGCAAAACATTACCATAGTAGATATATTGTAAAAGACTGCTTATATTTCCCTCCCACCCATCCCACCCCCCATCTGATTCATTACCTGCGAGGCTAGTCGTCGCTGTCAGTGCCAGAGTCAGTCACGTGTAAGTCGTTTCTCAACGCGTCCATCAGCTCCTTGTTTGCCCAGGGCCGGCCGGTATCATTGGCCCTGGGAGGACTGTGGCTGAACTGCCGGCGAAGAGGCCGGCAGCGGGAGGCCCGGGAGGCTGGCTCGGCCCCTTTGCTGCGCCGGCTGCTCTCCGAATCTGATGAGCTGCTCCTGCTGCTGCAGTCCTTCTCTTCCAGGATTTCCATCTCTGCTCTCAGCAGCCTCTTATAATCCTTCAGTTGGAGCTCAGCCGAAGGCTGGCCTCTCACGGCAGAGGTGTTTGGTGCAGCTGGTGGTTTCGACCCGCCGCCGCTAAATGGTGCCCCAGTAGGGCAGTGGCCCCTGGGCGCCGGCCTTTTGCCGCTACACTCAGTCATCATCTTCTTCACTTCGATGCTGCTAGCGAGTTTTTCCACCACATATTCACCAGTGTCGTGATTGATGATGAGAACACAGTCTGTCTCATAGGGCCTTTTGGTGCCTTTGAACACAGCCGTTGGAGGTGTTGGTCCAGGCAAGTGGGGTATTGCTATGGTGACTTCATCCCCTTTGCCAAGCTGGAGTTCAAGGAGATGTGAAGTATCGATGGCTGCTGGTTTGCAATCATAGCGGATGGTGTGGAAGGAGCTCTTGGGTCTCTTCTCGAAGCTCTGGCCCAGCTTCAGCACGTGCTCCTCGAGGTCCAGCTGCGGCTTCTCGGTGCGCTTCGAGGCCCTTGCCCAGCCGGGAGAAGCGGCCTGCAGACACCGCTGGGGCCCACCCCCGCGCCCCTGGGTTTTCTTCAAGGCTCCTGCCTCCATGTTCCTGGGCCTCTGATTGCTTCCTTCTCAGATATTCCTCTCCTGACAGGACATGACAGGGAATGCTAGGTTCCTCCTCTGGAGCTCTGGCACCAAGTGATAGCAGCCCTGAGGTGAGGCTGCCTTTAAAGGTGTCTACCTGGCCTTAACCCCGCCCTTGGCTCCGCCCCCAACAGGGCGACCGCCAGACGGCTTCTGGGTCCTACTGTCCTTCTGCCTCCTCACCATTCTTGGAATCCCACCACTCAGCCTCCACCAGCTCCTCAAGAAAACCTCTTGGCTTCCTCTCAGTCTTTCCAAATGCCCCCACTTATCCTACCTACCCGGTCACTTAGCAAGAAACCATCCTGTGTCCAAGCAGAAGGACCATCACATGTATGAAGTTCCGGTTCTCTGAGTTGGAAACAGGGCAAGCAAAACACCCAATCCTTAACCCTTTCCCCAAACTGCCTCCCCCTTCCCCCCCTCCCCCATAACCAACCCACCTATGAAACTCAGCTATTTCCCCCTCCTTCTCTCTTGGTTGTCGCCTCTCACTGTTAGGATTCACTGATGGGCACCAACTCGGTCTATCCATATACAAATACCCTTACACACAAATATAGCTATCTGTGGATATATACACTCTCAAATATGTGTGTGTGTATTTGTAATATGAATATATACAGACACATATGTACCTCTCTCTCTCTCTCTCTCTCTCTCTCTCTCTCCTTTCCCCATCCCCCCTCTGTCTGTCTGTCTGGGTATATACACATATAGGTGGAGTTTTATTGCTTCCTTTGTTGTAAGGGAAAGTAACTTCCTAGTCCTTGCTTCTCAGAAATTCTGTTCTGAAAAGATAAGGCTAGCTCTTTTCTCAGAGCTCTACCAGTCAAAGATTGGAGAACTGACACAGCGATGTCTTTTCTTTTCAAAGCAAGCACCTCTTTTTACCCCTCTCTCGAAAAAGGAGAGACCCTGTGTTCCAAAGCAATCTGATATACAGATCATGCCTGGGCAGCCCTATGAAACACATTTCCACACTAGTCACCAACACGGTTTTCAAAAATTAATCATAAAGTTTATCGTCATCTCTTTGAATGTGTTGTCCATGAATCTCCCGCATCTTTCCCAAGAAACTCCAAGATGGAGCTGCAAAATGAATGAACAACCACCAGGACAATCCTGAAGTGGAGAGGAAGTATTTTCGATAGGAAGTCCCCCTGTTGATTAGCCATTTACGTGGGTGGAAGCCCACCCCCAAGTCCACTCCTTGGCTAGAGACATCAGCAGAGAGTTTGGATTGGCCACTTTGATCATTAGAAAAGTCGAAGCAGGGGCCTTGGAGAAAGGGTGCAGCTTCAAATCCTTTCTCATGTGCTGCTCTACTTCAGGCAGAGTTGATCCAAAATTGGGCTGCAGGGCAAGTCCTTGACTACAAGCATTCCAGAAAAGGATAATACAAAGGAGAGCCTAATGAGAACAGTAGAGAAATCTAGAGACAGTGGTCTAGAACCAATGTCATGAGCAAAAGGACACTTTGAGTTGGTCTGGGGTGCTTAGCAAAGACTCTACTGAAAAGGGGAATTGTTTCTAGAGGAACACTACTCAGAGGTGAGCCTTGTGAGTATCGTCGCCATTTTATCAATGACGAAACTGAGAGTCAGAACAAGTGGCTGCTTTCTTTAAGATTCCATTGGGATGAGATGCCAAAGTCAGCAGTTGAAGCCTTTTTGCCCTGTGTCGAGTACGACTTTTAGGGGGAAGTTTGATGGGATGAGTTTCTTTGGAGGCTAAGTATAAAGAAGATGGAGTCTATTGCCATTGGTTTTAATGATCATATATCACTTTCTTGACCATTGCAAGGTGAGTTCAAATAAAGAGAAAGTCCCTTGCAGTATCATGTGGAACATTTTGCGTAGTTCTGAAAGGCTATGCTTCAGGGCCTCTGCACTGGCCTCTCAGGCCATGTCTAGTTAGGCGAGGAGGGCGACAGCCTTCTTCTCCAGGAGGGCGATAATGAAAGGAGGCTCTAAGACATTTTGGGGGCCCTCCTTTCCCCCAAAGGTCCAAAAATAGGCTCGGGCACTGAAGAGGACGCAGTGAGATCTGTGACTGCCAAGGATTTCTCTCAGTTAAGCTTTGAAGAGCTCAGATCTCACCCTCCACTGACGCGCCCCCCTCCCCCCTCCCGCCACTCCCTTCCCCAGCTGTTCAGGATTCCGTTTCCGGGATGTAGACCAGAAAGAGCCCTCCCAGATATTTCCTCTAGAGATGGCGGTAAAACTTGTAAAAATGTATTGATGCAAGGCCTGGGAGAGCACTGGGGCGGGCGCTGGGTGAGGGAGCTCCTCATTGCTCACTAAGGGCCACACGCTGTCAATGGTGGTGGTCCTTCTGCTCGCCTGCCGCTGCCTCCACGTCTTCTGCTAGCCAGGAGACAGACGCAGAAAGCTGCGAGGCTAGTCTTCGAATTGGCTACTTTGATCATTAGAAAAGTAGCAGCGGGGGGAGCTTGGAGAAGGGGCCCAGCTTCAATTTATTTCCCTCATGCTAGTTCCTATAGTTGGACCTATAGTTCATTAGGCATTTACATGAGTGGGAACTTGCTGGGACATCCCCGGTAAAGCAGTAGTCTTGCTTTTAGACATCAGCACAGAATTTTTGTTTGCCATTTTGATCATTAATCCATGTGATGTCTAAATGAAGCAATGGTGGCCTAGGAAACATTGTCCAGTTCTAAGACACTTTCCAGGTGCCATTCTGTTTGCAAAGCTGATGAAAAATTGGGCTGGAGGCTTATTCTTTGGCTGCAACCATTACAGAAAAATGGTAATAAA
>WOXC01001115.1:0-57058 GCA_011680675.1 Gymnobelideus leadbeateri
TCTGGCTCACTAGCCACACACCCCAGGACCTCCACCCAAGACCGAGATCCAGATCCAAGCAGGTTAAAGCAAAAGCCATTACTCTCTGAGTGGTCAATTGGTCCCCCTAATATCTGCAGGCCAGGAGCTCCTGAGGCAGCCATGCGGTGGTGGATGCATAACTGCCACACCTCCACCACTTCTCACCCTGGGGGTAGGGGCTCGACTGAGCTCTTCCACCACCACCCCTGTTCCAAAAGAGTTCCACACTGACCTTTTACTTTGTCTTTGGCCTTTATGGCTTGAGAAATCTGGAAACTGCCATAGCTGCTGGTGATTCACTCTCCTGAAGTCTGCTCTGGCTGCTGCTTGTTGGGGTTGCCTGCGGCCAGAATTGTGGCTCATGGGGGACTGTTTTTGGCTCTCAATGTCCTACAATTAAAGTGTTCTTTCCCGTTGGCCTTCCAGGCTGCCTTCAGCAAGAGATTTGTTTCTCTCTGACACTTTGTGGGTTCTGTAGCTCTAAAGTTTGTTTAGAGTCATTTTTTTACATGTATTAGAAGTGATTGGAGTGGGAACTCATGGCATGTTTGTGTTTCTACTCTGCCATCTTGGCTTCACCCCCAATTAATTTTTCTAACAAAGGGTTATTTAGACATTCTATTTCCTGATGTGTTAAATTAGGTAATTTATATTTCATAAATATGCATTAATTTTTGGCTCAGGTTTTCAGGTTTATTAGCATATAATTGGGCAAAATATTTCTTAATAATAAGCTTTAATTTCTTCTTCTTTGTATTGATTTCATCTTTTTTAATTGTTGATACTGTATATTTGGTTTTCTTTCTTTTTTAAAAAATCAGATTAACTGGGGCAACTAGGTGGTTCACTGAATAGAGCACCACCCCGGAGTCAGGAGGACCTGAGTACAAATTCAGCTTCAAGCACTTTCCACTTACTAGTCCTGTGACCTTGGGCAAGTCACTTAACCCCAATTACCTTGTCTTCCTCCCTCTAAAAAAAGTAAAAAAAATCAAATTAACCAATAGTTTATCTATCTTATTGTGTTTTCCATAAAACCAGTTCCTAGATTTATTTATTTATTACCTCAATAGTTTCTTTTGTTTTCAATGTTATTAATCTCAACTTTGATTTCAGGTTTTCAAACTTGGTGCTTAATTGAAGATTTTTAATTTGTACTTTTTATAGTTTTTTTTTTTAGTTGCATGCTCAATTCATTAATCTGTTCTTTTCCTATTTTGTTGATACAAGAATTTAAACAACTAAAATTTCTGGTAAGTACTACTTTGGCTACATCCCTCAAATTATGGCATGTTGTTTCATTGTTGAAATTATTGATTGTTTATTTGATTTGTCCTTTGATCCCCTTATTATTTAGGATTAGATTATTCAGTTTACAGTTAATTTTCCATCTATCTTTCCACTGCCCTTTGTTAAATGTAATTTTTATTGCATTTTGATCCGAAAGGAATATATTTAATATTCCTACATTTCTGCATTTGATTGTGAGGTTTTCATGTCTTAAGTGTGGTCAGTTTTTGTGTAGGTGCCATATGCTCTTAAGAAAAAGGAATATTCCGTTCTGTTCCTATTCAGTTTTCTCTAAAAATCTATCATATCTAACTTTTCTAACATTCCATTTACCTCCTTAGTTTATTTTTTGTTTGAATTTGTTCAGTTCTAAGAGGGAACAACTGAGGTTCCCCACTAATATAATTTTGCTATCTGTTTCTAACTTCTGTTTTTAGAATTTGGGTACTATACCAATTTGTGCATATATTTAATTTTGATATTGTTTCATTGTCTACCTTTTAGCAAGATGTAGTTTCCTTCCTTATCTCTTTTAATTAGTTCTATTTTGGCTTTTGCTTTGTCTGAGATTGGGATTGCTATTTCTTCTTTGGTTTTGTTTTGCTTTTTACTTTAGCTGAAGCATAATAGATTCTGCTACAGTCCCTTAACTTTACTATGTATGTATGTATCTCTGCTTCAAGTGTGTTTCTTGTCAACAATATGTTGATAGCTATGTCATAGCTATCCACTTCTATTTTATGAGAGAGTTCATCCCATTCACATTCAAAATTATGATTAATGTGTATTTCCCTCCATCCAAGGCATCTTCCTGTTTGTCCTCTCTCTCCTTTCACCCTTTCCTTCCTTAACAGTGTTTTTGCTTCTGTCTACTACCTTCCCCAATCTGCCCTCCCTTCTGTCAGTCTCTACCTGCCCCTTTACTTAATTTCATTCCTTTCTACTTCCCTGTTAGGTAAGATGGATTTCTATATTCAACTTATATATATATAAATATATATTATTCCCCCTTTAGCTAATAGTGTTGGGACTAAAGTTCAAGCAATGCCCACAACCCACCCTCTCATCATCTCCTCCACTACAATAGGTTTTTTGCATATCTTCATGGGAAATACTTTACACCATTGTATACCTCCTTTCTTTCTGTACCCATTGCACTCCTCTTTCTCATTCCTCAATTTTTTATGTCATTCCCTCAAATTCACCTTATACCTCTACCCTCTATCAATCCATTTTCCTTCTAGCTATACTATTAGTGATACAATTTTTAAGAATTATAAGTATCACCTACCCATGTAGGTACATAAACAGTTTAACTCTATTGAATCACTTATGTTTTCTTTCCCCTTTTTACCTGTTTCTGCTTCTCTTGAGTCTTAATACTGGAGATCAAATTTTTGGTTTAATTTAATTTAATTTGGTTTAATTTAATTCTGGTCTTCTCCTTATGAAAGCTTAAAATCCTTCTATTTCATTGAATGGCCATTTCCCCCTTGATTCATTATGCCTAATTTCATTGGGTAGGCATTTCTTTGTTGTAATCCTAGCTCTTTTGCCTTCATCTTTCATGTTCCATGACCTCTGATCCTTTAATGTCATAGCTATGTAAGCTTGATTGTGGTTCCTTGTTTCCTTCTGGCCACTTGCAGTATTTTTTCCTTTACTTGATAGTTCTGAGATTTTACTATAATGTTCCTTGTAGTTTTTATTTGGGGATCTCTTTCCTGAGGTAATCAGTGGATTCTTTCAATGACTATTTTGCCTTCTGATTCCAAGATATCAGAACAGTTTTTCTTTTTTCTTTTTTTTTCTTTTTTAGCTTTTTGGAGGGCAATTGGGGTTAAGTAACTTGCCCAAGGTCACATGGCTCGGTTTTTGTTTGTGTGTGCGTTAAGTGTCTGAGGCCGGATCCAAACTCAGGTCCTTCTGACTCCAGGGCCAACAATACTCACTGTGCCACCTAGCCACCCCCAGGACAGGTTTTCTTGATAATTCCTTGAAAGATGCTGTCCAGGTCCTTCTTTTGATTATGGATTTCAGGTAGTCTAATGATTCTGAAATTGATTCTCCTGAACCTATTTTTTTTTTAACATGACCAATGCAAAATTTTATTCTGCTCAACTAGAAATATTCATAACAGGAGTTTTTTTGTTGTTGTTGTTGTTGTTGTTGTTGGTTTTTTTTTTTTTTTTGAGAAGAACAAGATCATTTAGTTTGCTTCCATCAGGATTCAGGCTCAGTTCTTTCTAGTTATATCTCTGGATGGCGCATTTCTCACTTTCTTGAGTCATTCGGGATTAACTTATATCACTGCATTGCTGAAAAGAGTCCAGTCTGTCGTAGTTGGTCGTCACAGATATGGTATGTCTGTGATTGTATACAAATTTCTTCTGATTCTACTCTTCTCGCTCAGCATCAGTTTGTATAAGTCTCTCCAGGTAATTATGAAATACGTCACCTCCTCGTTTCTTATAGCACAATAAAATTCCATTACATTCATATACCACAACTTGTTTAGCCATTCCCCAATTGATGGGCACCCCTTTAGTTTCCAATTCTTTGCAACCACAAAAAGGGCTGCTAAAAATATTTTTGTACATATGGTTCTTCCTCCCACTACTATGATCTCTTTGGGATATAACCCTAAAAGTGGTATGGCTGGGTCAAAGGGTATGAAATTGTTTATAATCCTTTGGGCATAATTCCAGATTGCTCTCCAGAATGGTTGGATAAGTTCACAACTCCACCAGCAATGTATTAGCGTTCCAATTTGCCCACATCCTCTCCAGCATTTGTCACTTTCTTGTTTTGTCATCTTAGCCAATCTGACTGGAGAGATGTGGTATCTCAGAGTTGTTTTGATTTGCATTTCTCTAATTAATAGTGATTGAGAGCATTTCTTCATATGCTTATAGATATCTTTAATTTCTTTCTCTGAAAACTTCCTATTCATATCCTTTGACCATTTCTCAATTGGGGAATGACTTGTATTCATATAGATTTGGCTCAATTCTCTATAAATTTTAAAAATGAGTCCTTTATCAGAGACACAAGTTGTAAAAATTCTTTCCCAATTTCCCACCTCCCTCTTGATCTTGGTTACATTGGCTTTATTTGTGCAGAAGCTTTTCAATTTAATGTAATCAAAATTATCCATTTTGCATTTTATAATGCTCTCTAATTCTTGTTTGGTCCTAAGATCTTCCCCTCTCCACAGATCTGTCAGGTAAACTATTCCTTGCTTTCCCACTGAACCTATTTTTCCAGGTGAGTTGTTTTTACCATGAAGTATTTTACATTTCCTTCCATTTTTTTTCATTCGTTTGAATTTGTTTGATTGATTCTTGATGTCTCATAGAGTCATTAGTTTCCACTTTCCTAATTCTATTTTTTAACAAGTTGTTTTCCTCAATTCCTTTTCCATTTGACCCATTGTACTTTTTAAGCAGTTGCTTTCTTTTTCTAAACTGTTGGCTCTTTAAAAAAATGCTTTTCATTTCTTTTCCCAATTTTTCTTTTGCCTCTCTTATTTGATTTTAAACTCCTTTTTGAGATCTTCCATGGGTTCTTTCTGGGCTTGAGACCACTTCCCATTTTTCCTTGGAGTTTTGCCCATAGGAGTTTTAGACATTGTTGTTGAGTTTGTGTCTAGATCTTCCCTGTCACATAATAGCTTTCTCTGGCCAGCTTTTTCATTTTTTGTTGGTTTTTGCTCATCTTTTTTGGTCTTTTTTCCTTTCTTTCCAATTTCATCTCTGTTCCTGGAGTGGAAGGGGCACTGTCTCAGGCCTCTTTTGCCAGAGGCTATAGGTCCTGGCTGTTTAGTTGTGCTGCACTGATATTTCCCTGAGGTCCACAGAGAACCCTCATGTCTGGTGCTTGCTGAGGGGTGCTGTGGGGATGGCTAGAACTTCTGGAGGCTGTAGGTGTCTGGCAACTTATATGGTGCTGAGCCAAGGTCCAAGTGGAGGCTGGTGTGGTGTTTCTTCATTTCTTTGGGGCTACACTAAAGCACATGGAGGTCTGCCCACTGGAAGTTACCTATTTGCCCAGAGCTATGCTGAAGTGTGTGGAGATCTAAAGGTTTTTAAGTTCTCCTTCCTTCCCTACCCCTTCCCTGCTATTTTTGGTTAGAAAGATGGGAAATATCCATATAGGTCAGTGACGACATAGGAATATAGATCACATCATAAAATAAGATTTTTTCTTTGCTGGGAATGAGTGTAGATCAATGGATTTAATCCAGATCACCCATGTAGGCAAATACCATATTATGTGTGTGTCCTGAGGTAAAAGAAATTATTCTTTCAGGGAAGAGAAGGGAAACCATTGTTCTGGCCTTTGAGCATTAGAGAAATACATAGTTCTACCTATGTCTAAGGAATCTTAGCTAGGTATAGCTAAGTCCTGATTAGTGTAAACAAGGAATTTTTTTAAGTGATCACATTATTCAAATTCAGACTATAGAAGGTGCTCTGCCCCACACAACTTCCAAATAATGTAAAAGGGGACTCTAAACAACTTCTGGAGTCCCAGCACCCAGAGAACTACACAAAGAAGCTAACCTCCCATTGAGGAGAACCCAGCAGCCCTGCAGGGAGCTGCAAGCGGAGCACTCTGAGAGCAGGCAGCACAGCGCGCTGGGAACTGACAGCGCAGCGCTCTGGGAGCTGAGCCCAGGCCCGCCTGAGCTTCGGTTTTAGCCCTAGGGCGGCTGGGCCAGGAGGCTGCTGGAGGGACCCTAGAACACCAGTAGCTGTGGCGATTCCAGAATTATCAACACAGATATGCCTAGGACAAAGTGAGAGGTTAGTGCCCTATGGACTTTGGGACCAGTATTTGGGGAACACATGGCTTGCTCCCCTGGGGGCGAAAAGCTGCTGAAGAAAAGTGGCACAGAAACTATTTTGCAGCATAAGTAGTGGCTCTAGCTCCTGGTCTGAGAACTGTAGGGAGATCCAGCAATCAGTCTGGGGGTCAATTGCTCTTGCTTTAAACTGCCTAGATCTGGATTGTGGTCTGGGGGGGACGTTTGGGGTGGGTATCCAATTTGCCAGAGCGGGTGGAGGCTTTACAGAAGCCACCCAAACTGCGGAAGTTGTGAAGACCCCACATTTGGGATGGAAGCTCTCCTGTCTGGTGCAGAGTCCTACTGTGGCAACAAGCCAAAAAATCAAGTAATTAAGTGGCAACATGCCTGGGCAAAAGAAACAAAATAAACAAAAAAATTCAACATTGGACTCTTATTTTAGGGGCAAAGAGGATCAAAGCATGGAGGAGGACTGTGAGGTCAGAACTCCTGCACCAAAAGCCCCAAATGAAAATACAAGCTGGCTACAGGCCATAGAGGACCTTAGGAAGCAGATAAGAGAAGTGGGGGAAAAATTGGGAAGAGAAATAATAAAGATGCAAGAAAAGTATGAAATGACAATCAACAGCCTGACTGAGGAAAATAACACCTTAAAAAATAGACTAACTCAAATGGCAAAAGAGGCTCAGAAAGGCAATGAGGAGAAGAATGCCTTAAAAAGCCAAAATTTCCAGATGGAAAAAGAATCTCAAAAGCTCCTGAGGAGATTCATTCCTTCAGAGTTAGACTGGAGCAAATGGAAGCTAGTGACTTTATGAGAAATCACGATACTATTAAACAGATATAAACAAATGAAAGAATAGAAGGCAATGTGAAATATCTCATGGGAAAAACCACTGACCTGGAAAATAGATTCAGGAGAGAAAATTTAAAAATTATTGGACTACCTGAAAGTCATGATCAAAGAAAGAACCTAGAAATCATCCTTAAAGAAATTCTCAAGGAAAATTGCCCTGATGTTTTAGACCCAGAGGGCAAAATAGAGGTTGAAAGAATCCACCGATTGCCTCCTGAAAAAGATCCCAAAAAGAAAATTCCTAGGAATATTATAGCCAGGTTCTAGAACTCCCAGATCAAGGGTAACATACTACAGGCAGCCAGGAAGAAACAATTTCAATACTATGGAAACACAATCGAATAGCACAGGACCTGGCAGCTTCTACATTGAGGGATAGAAGGGCATGGAATATGATATTCCAAAGGGCAAAAGAGCTGGGATTGAAGCCAAGGGTCACCTACCCAGCAAAACTGAGTATCTTGTTTCAGGGGAAAATATGGTCATTCAGTGGAATAGAGGACTTTCAAGCATTCTTGAGGAAAAAACCAGAGTTGAATAGAAAATTTGACATTCAGACACAAGAAGCAAGAGATGCTTGAGAAGGTAAACAAGGAAAAGAAATCAAAAGGAACTTATCAAAGTTGAACTATTTACATTCCTACATGGAAAAACAATAACTGTGTCTAATGAAGCCTTTCTCATTATGAAAATAACTGAAGAAGAGTATATGGGCATATGTTTACAGGTATACATGGATAGAGGGCACAGGTTGAATTTGATGGGAAGGGATGATTCTTAAGGGGTGAAGTTAAGAGGTGAGAGAGAAAAGTGACAAGAGGATATGGAGAGAGACAGGATAGGGTAAAACTATCTCATGTAGAAGAGGCACAGGGAAGTGGTTGTAGGGGAGGGGAAAAACAGGAAGGCAAAAAAGCAAAACCATATTCTCATTGAAGTTGGCTCAAGGAGAGAATCACATACATAGTAAATGGGATATCTCACCCTGCAGGAGAGTAGGAGAAAGGGGGATGAGAGGGGGATGATGGAGGGGAGGGCATTCTGAGGGGAGGGGTGATTGGAAGTACCTACTATCAAAGAGGGACAGGATCAAATTAGGGAATGGACCAGGTGGGAGGAGAGATGAGTGAAAGGGAAATATAAGCAGTCTTTTACAATATATCCACTATGGTAATGTTTTGCATAACTATACATGTACAACACATACTGAATTACTTATCTTCTCAGAGGGAGTGGGTGAAAAGGGAGGAAGGGAATGGATCTGAAAATCGAAGTTTTAAAATCAAATAGTTCGTAAGATGTCCAGGCATTGGGGCTTAGAGATTCACCTTGCCCTAATGGCAAAGTCAAAGGGGGCATGGGAGAAGATAGGGGAGAGAGCAGATTGGATGAGGGGATATCTAATGGGACTGCTATTCTGGGGTTGTTGGTAGGGAAAAATGGGGGAAAAATTGTAATTCAAAATCTGGTGGAAATGAATGATGTAAACCAGAAGTTAATAAAGCATTTTTTTAATAAAAAATACAAAACAAAACAAACAAACTAAAAAACCAAATTCAGACTATAGAATTCCATCGGGCTAGAACCAAATACCATATTTTACATTATCATAGCTTCAAAAGTATAAATTTGAATATAGGTGACCCCTTCAGGAGATCATTTTTTTTACCTAATTGGAGCTTTGCTCTTGTAGATGTAACAAGTTTTGGTACCACTCAGGCTGAAAATGAAACTGATCTTTTATACTTACTGCTAATTATTTGGTCTATAATATCTGAACCTATATATTCTCTTGTAAATAAATCTTAGATGTTGTATTATAGCAGGAGTAGAAGGGGAAAAAAGAAAACAAATATCAAAAGCCAGAAATCTAGTTGTAGTGGTAGCCACAAAAAAGGGAAAGATCATCAGATTTATTTCTAGGGGGAATTGATGCTCTTGTGCTGACAGAACTCAGAAGAGTCTAAGGCCCAGGGCTGGATTCCTTGAAGGAAAGGAGGAAACTGGTGACCTTAAAAAAGCTAGATAATAAGTAGTTGATGCATCAAGTAGCAGGTATTCATTATAGATAACTCCTTCCAGAAGTATGGCACTGAAAAGGGGACAGAGAGATAGGATATAGAGGAGGCAGAACGACTGAGTAAAGCTAATTTTAGGATTGCGAATGCCTCAGCATTTTTCTAAACATAGGTTGTATACAGTAACAACAATATAGTTTTAAAAACACCTTTGAGTGAATAGGCCATTTTGACTATTACAAACTATAAAGGACATATAAGGGAATACACTATCTGCACATAGAGAAAGAACTAGCAAATGGAAGCATATATAGAATAATTTTATGTGTGTCTGTATATATACACACATTTGTGTCAAATGGTAGCCATCTCTAGGGTGGGGGGAATGAAAAAATTTACAAAACAACTTTATTATATATTTAAAAGGAATAGCAAGTTGTACACAATACATTTGCAGTTTCATGTGAAATAATTGTTTATTATATTATGTTATGGAAATGCTTGTTTTATCCCATAATTTAAAAATACAGCAAATAATTGTTTTTAGAAAGAGAAAAGGTCGGTGGAAAGTGAGACACTGAAGATCTAAGAAAGGGAATGTTTCATAGAGAAACGTACTGGAGGTTGAAGCACTAAGAGATTTGGAGGTGTAGAGAAGAGGGGAGGAAACTAAAAACAGATGATCTTGACTTCATTAAAGTAGAAGCAGAGGTTATCTTTTGGGGCTATAAAGGACAAGGAAAGGAGTTTGAAGAAAAATGTTTGAAAATAAAAAATCTTGGAATGGTTATTGTTTAAAAGTCTGTCAATAAGAATTGAATCAAGAGATTGCTAAGCAGTGATGAGGATCCAGCTCAGTTTACAGAGCAAATACTTATGCTAAATGAATTTATCATGGTTTCATGATTTTCCCCAGCAACATTAGCCATTTAGGAGGGGAGAAGCCAACTGTACAAGACTGAAGATTTGGGACATGGCATAAAGTCAAGGAGCCAAGGATTTTTTGGATAGTAGGGAGTTGATCATTAGAAGTAGCTGATCATAGTCCAAGAGGGAATAAGGACACAAAGTGAATCCAGAGTAGATAATGAGTATAGACAGAGATTTAGAGAGCCAGAGGTTATAATGAGTGACAATTGGATTCAAGGTGATTGAGAGGGTCAGAAGAATGAAAAGATAGAGGAGGGTGTGTGTGTGTGTGTGTGTGTGTGTGTGTGTGTGTGTGTGTGTGTGATCAGAGGGTAGATTTTTGGAGGTCAGGACATTAGAGGTAGGACTACATATTTCAGGAATGGCCAAGTATTACAGCTCATTTTCAGTGTGTGGCTAGAGTTAGATAAAGATGGATGTCACTGGGATAAGGAGGATTGAAGAACTATGAGTACAGGTTGGTAGGATCTCCAAATCATAATTATGAATATATAAGTTGTAATAAAATATTACTTTTGAGGTCATTGGTGGAGCATAAAAACTGCCTGCTCCATTTACTAAATTATCCCAGGATACTTTGCTGTTGTAAGTCCTCAGGTTTGCTTTTTACTGGGGATTCTCACTTGCAAGTTTGTCATTTATGTATCTGAAGAAGAGCACTGGAAGTGTGTGGTTAGTCTGGTGAGGTTCCTCCTCTAGAAGTTTTGTCTTCCTCATCCAGGGAACCTTTTCTTAAATATTTTTTTTATTTCACTAAATATTTTCCAATTACATTTTTAAAATTTTAACATTCATTTTTTTATTTTTTTATTAATTTTTTTTTATTTATTTGGAGGGGGAAAGGCCAGCCAATTGGGATTAAGTGACTTGCCCAAAGTCACACAGCTATTTAAGTGTCTGAGGTCGAATTTGAATTCAGGTCCTCCTGACTTCAGGTCCTGTGCTCTATTCACTGCTCCACCTAGCTGCCCCAACAAGTATTTATTAAGTACCTGCTGACCAGGCACCAGTGCTAAGTACTGGAGCTAAAAGTATGAAACAGTCCTAGTTTGCAAAGAACTAGTATTCTAATTGAGAAAATATATAGCACAAAAGTAATGTTAGTAAATTCAAATACAGCATGAGGTTAAATGCAGAGTAGGTGGGGGGAGGGACTGGCCCCTGAAGGGATCAGAAAAGGCTTGGTGCCAGGAGAAGGTACTTGAGTTGTGTCTTTTTTTTTATTTTTGGTCAAGTCCTGATAGTAGCATTTCTTTTTTTTTTTTAAACAAATGCTTTATTAACTTCTGTTTTACATCATTCATTTCCGCCAGATTTTGAGTTACAATCATTTCCCCCCGTTATTCCCCTACCCAAACTCCCAGAATAGCAGTCCCACAAGATATCGCTTCCTCCAGTCTGCTCTCTCTCTCTCCCATACCCCTTTCGACTTTTCCATTAGAGGAAGGTGAATCTTCCTTCCTGCAGGGTTGCTGTGCTGTCCTCAGCGGGATGTTAGCTTCTCTGTGTCGTTCTGTGGGTTCTGGGGCTCCAGAAGTTGTTCAGAGTCCCCTTTTACATAGTTTGGGGGGAATCTGGGGGCAGAGTGGCTTGAATGAGCTGTTTCTACTCTGCCATCTTGGCTCCGCCCCCTTAACATTCATTTAAAAAAAAAATTTGAGTTCTGATTTCTCTTCCTCCGTCTTGCCTTTGCTTCACCCATTGCAATGGCAAGCAATGATATCAATTCTACGTATAAAGTCATGCAAAATATATCTTCATATTAGCCATGTTGAAAAAGAAAGAATGCATGTGAATGCACACACACACACACACACACACACACACACACACACACAAAGAAGAAAAATAGAGAAAGTGTAGAAAAAAAAAAGAAAGCTTCAATCTGCACTCCACATTCATCAGTTTTCTCTTTGGACGTGGATAGCATTTAGTCTGGGAACCTTTTAAGCCCAATATTGATGTGTTAGGCAGGGACATAGCTTTTTTTTTAAAGTTACGTTTATGTTCCTTGTCTACTTCCAACTGGAAGAACTGCTTTATGAAGAATGACAGCCCTAAGTACAGAATATCAAGGGAATTAATGAAAAGAAATGCTAGGGAATGTGGCCTAGCCATACCAGATTTTAATTGGTATTATAAAGCAGCCGCCATCAAAACTACTTGGTACTGGCTGAGGAAGAGTAGTGGATCAGTGGAACAGATTAGGTACACAAGACATAGCAGTCAATGACTATAGTAATCTACTGTTTGATAAACCCAAAGACCCCAGTTTTGGGGATAAGAACTCACTATTTGACAAAAAACTGCTGGGAAAACTGGAATATACTTTGGTAGAAACTGGGCGTAGACCATTATACCAAAATCAAGTCTAAATGGGTACATGATCTAGGTATAAAGGCTAATACTGTAAGCAGTCTGGGAGAGCAAGGAATAGTTTATCTGTCAGATTTATGGAGAAGGGAAGATTTTATGACCAAATAAGAGTTAGAGAGCATTATGAAATGCAAAATGGATGATTTTGATTACATTAAATTGAAAAGTTTCTGTACAAATAAAACCAATGTAAGCAAGATTAAGAGGGAAGTGGGGAATTAGGAAAGAAGTTTTTACAACCAGTGTCTCTGATAAAGGCCTCATTTCTAAAACATACAGAGAATTGAGTCAAATATAAGAATACAAGTCATTCCCCAATTGACAAATGGTCAAAGGATATGAACAGGCAGTTTTCAGAGAAATAAATTGAAGATACCTATAAGCACATGAAAAAATGCTCTAAATCACTAGTGATTAGAGAAATGCAAATCAAAACAACTCTGAGGTACCTCATCTCACTGGTCAGATTGGCTAAGATGACAAAACAGGAAAATAACAATTGCTGGAAAGGATGGCGAAAAATTGGAACACTGTTGCATTGTTGGTGGAGTTATGAATTTATTCAGACATTCTGGAGAGCAATTTGGAACTATGCCCCAAGGGCTATAAAATGTGCATACCCTTTGACCCTATTTTGAACACTACCTTGAACACTATTGCATTGTTGGTGGAGTTGTGAATTTATTCAGACATTCTGGAGAACAATTTGGAATTTCCCAAAGGGCTATAAAAAAGTGCATACCACTTCTAGGGTTGTATCTCAAAGAGATCATAGAAGTAGGAAAAGGACCTATATGTATAAAAATATTTATAGCAGCTCTTTTTGTTTTGGCAAAGAATTGGAAATCAAGGGATGCCCATCAATTGGGGAATGGCTAAACAAGTTGTGGTATATGAATGTACTGTAATATTATAGTGCTATAAGAAATGAGGAGCAGGTGGACTTCATAATAATCTAGAGAGACCTATATAAACTGATGTTGACTGAGAAGAGCAGAACCAGGAGAAATTTGTATACAATTACAGGTGCATCATATGTGTGACAACTAACTTTGATAGACTGGGCTCCTCTCAGCAATACAAGGTTATAATACAACTCCAAAAGACTCATGATGGAAAGGATATCCACATCCAGAGAAAGAACTACAAAGTCTGAATGCAGATTGAAGCAAACTACTTGCTCTCTCTCTTTTTCTTGTTTTGTTTTGTTTCCTCTTTCTCATTGTTCATCCCATTGGTTATAATCCTTCTTTACAACCTGACTAATGTTTAATGTGAAGGTATTTGTAGATCCTATATTTGAGTGCCATAGGGGGAGAAAGTTTGAAACTCAAGGGATTGTAGAACTGAATGTTTGTAAACTAAAAGTAAATAGATATTTTTAAAAAAGAATGCCCTATCTCATCAAATCAGGCAAATGACATTTCCAGACAGAACTCATTGCTGAAATCTAAGGGTGGGCAGATGGCAACCACAAATTCAAATACTTGGAAATAGATTGTACTAAACACTTTTCAACCAGTGGTGGCCTGCTGTCAATTTGTAACAACCTTCCCAGCTCTGCAGAAATGGAGCTGAATGTTTGGGAAACAATGGGAATGGGGAAAAAGTTATCATGTGGAAATTCAGTCTGCTGGAAAAGTGATGTTCAATTGATCTTATCCCCAACAGATTGAGGAATTCACTAATACTGCTCTTTGAAGCTTGGTAGAAAATTGGCACATGTGCTTAAAACTGTGCCAGGAGCCTCTTACCTGTAATGATTTCATAAATTTTCTTCCTTGAAAATGAATTCTCATTTAGAAAAATGCAAGAAAGAGATTATGTCTTTAATAATACTTACTGCTTTTGTGTTCTAATTCATCTGCCTTCTTAACAGCCTCTTTTAAAAAGTTTTTTTTTTTTTTTCAAAAGTAAGGGGTTTTCATTTTTTCTTCTAAGGACTAAGTTGCTTAGATAATTGATGGTACTTGGGATAGGAGGAATAAGCCTCTGAATAGCCATTATATTCTCTGATTTCCTAAATGAGCATCTCTTTTTAGCTTGAGAAATCATTGCATTTGAAACAGGAAACACCAAAGAGGATGAAATATGGCCACAGAGAATCTGATTCCCACTCAAGTGATAAGCTTTAATTACATATACTTTTGAAGGGGCTTTAGGACAAAAGCCCTCTTCTGTCCTATTGCAATTACTGGGCTGTACTTTCTTTAACCCATTAGTCCTCCAAAGTCTCATATTTAGTTAACATATTAACTTGTTTGGGATTCTAAGGCACCGGTATGCATGCAGAGCAATGATATCTGAGAGGTCTGAAAGGGTCTTGTAGATAACTCACAGTAGGAGAACAAACCCCACTTGGACACATATTATAAAATCATAGATTTAAAGAAGAAAAGGACCTTAGAAGTCCTCAATACTCTAAATTCACAGAAGAGGTAATTGGGAAAAAGAGAGGGTAAGCTATAAATTCCAGAGAAGTTTGAACAGATTGCAATTTGTTCCCTTAAAAAGGGTGATTGAGGGGCGGCTAGGTGGTGCAGTGAGTGGAGCACCGGCCCTGGAGTCAGAAGGACCTGAGTTCGGTTCCAGCCTCAGACACTTAACGCACACACAAAAACCTAGTCGTGTGACCTTGGGCAAGTTACTTAACCCCAATTGACCTCCAAAAAAAAAAAGGGTGGTTGAATTGAGTTAAACTTTTTTTTTTGTTTTGGTTGCTATTGGTTGATTTATTTCTCGTTCTGTATAAGGAGGAACATGGAGATATAAGAAGTCATTACTCTTTGGAAGACTTGTTCATTTGTTTCTTTTTAATTATACTTCCTCATTTTTATGAAATCCAGGGAATTTATCCAAAATGTCCTCCTCCTTAAAATATTTTTTTCACAATCCCTCTCCTTGACATAACTGAATTTATTTTAATTTTCTTGATCCATTTTAGGGAAACACCATATAGTTCTTTAAAAAAACAAACAAACATATTTCCATACTAGTCATATTTTGAAAGAAGAATCAGAACAAAAGGGAAAAACTATAAGAAAGGAAAAAAAGAGAGAAAATAGTATGCTTTGATCTGCATTCAGAGTCTATAGTTCTTTCTCTGGGTATGTATAGCATTTTCCATTGATTCTTTTGGAATTATCTCAGATCAATGTATGACTGAGAAGAGCTAAGTCTGTCAAAGGTGATCATTGCACAATATTGCTATTACTGTGTACAATGTTCTCCTGGTCCTGCTAACTTCACTCAGCATCAATTCATATAAATCTTTCCAGATTTCTTCTTAAATCTGCCTGCTCATCATTTCTTATAGCACATCAGAACAACATTAACCAGGTCTCTGCCATGCTGTTCCATCAATATGGTTCATGTAGCATCTTTCACAGGAAATTATTAGCTGTGGCACTATATGAACAATGAGAAGTAAGGCTAGGTCAATTAAACAGTGTTTATGCAAGTATTTTATTCAACCTGTGACTAGACAACCAACTGCAAATATTTAGAGGAAGGGCTGAATCGTCAGTCATTACTATCTGATATCTTATTAATGTGAATACTAATCTTACCCAACTAGTTAACATATTAGGAAGTAAGATATGCCTGTGAGTATACATATTCAGAGTTGGGATATCAAGGACCAATAAGTTTTGGGACAAGTAATTAGGAGATGGAGGAGATCTCCTTTTGACCTCTACCTGTATTGTTGTCTGTACTGTCTCATGTTACTCTGTCTTCTACTCTCCTAAAATTCTTAGCTTGAAACTTACTCATGTTTCTGAGTTCTAGGTGTTGTTTCTGCCTCCATAAGTAGATCGATATCCCGACTATTATAAGATGTTAGAATCTAGGGAGGTCCTTTGGGGCAGCAATAGTTCACCATCCCACCAAAGACCCCATAGTAGGACTTCATGTAGGTAGAGCAATTACATATATATATGTGTGTGTGTGTGTGTGTGTGTGTATGTGTGTGTGTGTATACATATATATATATATATATATATGCAGGTTAAAGGTTATATATATATATATATATATATATAGGTTTTTTTATAGGTTTATATATATATATATATATGTATATAAAGGTTTTTTAACCTCTGGTCTATGGATCCCTTCAATAGATTTCAGAGGACCCAGGGACTTTGATGAGAAGAACCATATCTGTATTTTATTAAGCTTTATGTAAAATTTAGAATTTCCTTAAATCCTTAAAAACCTTAAATCATGGTCTATTCTTCATTCTACCCAAATGAATTCATGGAGCAGGGCCTTGATTTTCTTTCTTCTTTGGGGCTCTTGGGGTCTGCATAGCCCATCTTCAGAGCAAGTTTGTACCCCTCACCTACAAATCCTTTGTCTATGCCTGTGCCTGGGCTCCCTCCTTGCATGGTGGGATAGCTAGAGCTGGGGCATAGAATGGTTCTTTTCCATCAGCAGAAATATATCTAGGGGCCAATGATGTGTAGCTTTAATTGTATCTGGTGAGTGTGTGTGTGTGTGTGTGTGTGTGTGTGTGTGTGTACACACTATCCCTACATTCGTGTAGTGGCAAAAATTACAGTTGATTTTGTTGTTCTGGCTCTGTGGATTTGTGAATGAACATTTTCTTTCAGTTTTCTTTAGTTTGGTACAGTACATTATCATGTGGCTATGGCATATACTCAAATCATAAGCTTCCAGTGGGCTAACAATGGTGTTACCCCTAGCCTGTTATGACTTCATAAAGGCTAAGCCTGTGTGTCCTGGCAAGTATGGTCGCCAGTTTAATGAGTGAAAAGCCCTGGCAAATGAATGCCTGGACAGCTCCCTACTGGGAGCTGCTGAAGGGATAGAGGTTTTTTATTTATTTATTTATTTATTTATTTGTTTGTTTGTTTGTTTGTTTGTTTATTTATTCATTTATTTTTATCTTGCTTTACTGTCTTTGGGTACTGAGGAAAATTGAAACCTGGGGACACCATATCCTGGGTGTATTGGTTACCTTTTTTTTATTCATTTACAATCATCTGATTAAAGTTTTTAAGCCTATATATCTCTTTAGTTAGACTATTAAAAATGAATGAAAGCAAGTTACACAACCAATGTTCAGGATCTTCCTCTATGAATATATCAAGCTCCCCAGCAGAAGGCAAGTAAAAAAAATTCTCTCAGCAACTCTTCACTTGCTGAACAAAAAAGTCTTGCCTTAACTTCCCATTAGGATAATGCAGTGCTAGGAATGGTTTCACTTTCAGGGATTGTATCTCAGCTTCCCCACTAATAGCAGGGTATGGGCTACTATGGAAAAGATTGTTTAACTTTTCATTTGATCAATAGTTCAGATATGTACCTTTTAATTGGGCCTCTGTCTTTTTTCATACTAGGTAAATCTAGACAGAGGTCAGAAGTAAAAATTCCCTTTGTGGAGCATAAGCTACCTTGGTATCAAAGTTCTGACCAGGAACCCAGGGAGGAAGAATACACGGGTTTCAATAGAAGAATGTCATTTATTCTTCTTCCTGTCATCTCTAAAACAGCAACATCATTTCTCTGATGTCACTGCCTTTCTGTCTTCTCTTCCAAATGCAATGGATCTTGGGATACAAACCACTTAGATGAAAGAAGAACATCAAAGTACAAGCAGAGATCAAAGGTCCTTTTTCTCAACAAAGTTCTTGGATCTCCAGAAATCCATTTACTACGGGCTCCAGGTTAAGAATGCCTCCAATGTATTTTCTCCTCCCATGGGGTCCCAGGTGGAACAACCACCCATTGTTTTCCCAACCACCTCCCTAGGTCACCCATTATGTTAACAAAGGGAAATGCATAGCACTCAATAAATATCTGTTGGATAGATGAATAAATAAAAGAATAATAGCAGTGTCAGATACTCAAAATCAATATGATGCAGGAATATGCTCCACTCACTTCAAACTTCTGATTTAATATGAAGCTCTTCCATCTCACTCCACGTGAACACATTTTTCATCATTAATAGAGACTAAGAAAGGTTAGCATTTATTTCTTAGCACTCAATTTTATTGAAAAAGCAACTCAAGAAAGTCAAATAAGCATCAGGGTTTTTTTTTGGGGGGGGGTATTTTCATTTTGTTTTGCAAACGCAGAAATACCAATAATTTTATAACATCTGAGTCAGTTTTAGTGATATGATGTGGACTTTCACCTTGTTGTTATAATATGAAAGTTCCAGGAAGAATCTCCACCAGAAAATAATCTCCCACTTTCATTGGCTGAAAATCTATCATTAAAAAATGTCTTTTGTTCAAATAAACAAGAACTGTTAAGTACTTTTTTTTCTTGTGAAAGGGCTTATGTTAGATAGGACACAAAAATAAAATACATGGCCCCTGCCTCCAAGGAACTGACATTCAAATAGGGTTACATATGGCATATAGAACAAATGAGATAGGGCTTCAAAAAATAAACACCCTATAGACACCAGCTAAACTTTATTCATTATTTCCAGTCTTTTGAGTTAGCATGGGTTTTTGAAAGGACTAGAATCCTTTCTCTATTCATCAAAGTAATTAAAACAAGTGTTATTGATATCTTTGGTTTTTTACATAATAGTCAGGTCAAGATTTCAACATCCTCCCCTCTTACTAACCTCCTCCCTCATCAAATATTGTTATGTAATAACAATAAATAAATAAAGCTAATTACAAGAGTGACCATTCTCACTTTACCCCTGAATCAATCAATCAACAAGCATTTATTAAGTACTTAATGTGTGTCCTGAACTGTACTAGATACTGGGGATTTTTTTAAGAGTAAGATTATACTTTCCCTCAAGGAGCATACATTCTAAGGGGGGAAACAATGTGTACACAAATATATACACATATATATAAACATATATGCACACATATGGGTATATATTTGCATATGTATATATACAAAATATATATTATTCAAATTTGGGAGGGAGAAAGGAATAGTAGGGATGTGTGTTGTGTGAGTGTCCCAAAAAAGAGGGTGCTACTTCCTTATGTACTCTACAGGGCCAATATTGTTCTTGGCACTTACTCAACATGCAGCTTCCTCTAAGTGTTCTTTCTGTTTACATTATAACAGTCACTAGTTTTCTGGTCCTAAATCCACACTGAGCCAAAGGATTGGAAATGACAAATGTTTAGCTTGGTGTCTATAAGATATTTATTTCATATCCTATCTTGTAATTATGCTTGTGTACACACATGATATTTTACAGTATCTTAGTCATCATACGGTTCTACTGGTCCTGCCAACTCCATTCTATGTCACTTGGTCAGCCTCCTCCCCAAATGAATGGAGATAACAAACTGTTCTTCCTGACAATACCTTTAGGAGGTGAGATGATAAGAATGTCTCACCTGATGGCAGCCTACAATCATCTGTGGTATTTAACTGGCCAGTTTTTCTTATGAATCCTTTGTATGGGGATTTACCCCTTCCTGTGCTTTGTAAAGGGCTTGCTCTGTGGTTGAGATAGAATCTGATTGACATTCTACAAATACATCTTCTAAGAGGAGAAAACTGCATATGTAAGACATGTGTTCAAACTAATATTTTTCTTTTGATGATTGCTAGCTTTTGATAGGTGTGTTAAAGCTGACCAAATTTGGAAGGAAAAGAACAACTTTCAGTCATCTAATTCAGATAGATCCTCCTACAATGTGTTTCCATTAAAATGTTCATAAAATGCACTCATATTCTAAGAAGTGCTACATTTTCTTCTAAGCTAAATGTCAGTTAAATTCATAAGTGTAAACTAGGTGTGAGCCATTTCTAGATACCCCTGTTGAATAAATCAACCAAATAAAGGGGTAAACAAGGTAAAAACTGAATGAAATCACATAGGGAATGTCTGGGTAATCCCCAGTTGAAAAGAAGCAGTGATGTGCTGTGGGGCTTGGATAAAGCAGCAAGCCAGGTTGGAATCTGGAATTCCAGTAACAGACCGTTCTAATGGCAGCAGAGCTGCAACAATGCCCTATACCTGAAGAGGACCTTGTGAAATTCTTTTTTTTTTATTTAATTTTTAATTATTGTAAAAAAGCATCTCCATAACATAGTATAATAAAAAAGATGATTGTACATGAAACTGCAAATAAATTATGTACATCTTGCTATTCTTTTAAAATATATAATAAAATTATCCTGTAAATTTCTTTTATTTCCTTTTTGCTTCCCTCCTCCCTCATTCTATAGATGGCTACCAAGAGACACACAAATTATGTGCATATATATAAATATATGTATATACACACACATGCATATACATATACATGCATGTATGTATGCAAAATCATTCTGCATCTACTTCATACTATGGGTATAAGCTATGCTCAAAAATCTCAAAATGATAAAATCTAACATAATGCCTTAGATCTGTTTTTAAGTCTTTTATATTCCTACATAGCTCTCTGATGTATAATATTTGTATGGTGAATTGTGTACAATTTTGAACTAAGTGCATCATCACTTATGTTGTGAAACAGTGATGACACATTTCTTCGAATATTTGACTTTTTCCCCTTTGTCATGTGTGGCTTTTATTTGTACATTTCCCCATGAAGCTGAATATGAAACATATGTATATGAAAAAGATTATACAATGGTTAAGTAATTAAGTTAAGTAATATGTTAGCTCTAGTTTTTCAGAAGAAAGCTTTTAATGTTTGGGTTGTGATTTACTTTCAAAATGGAGTTGACTCTCAACTTGCTTTTGTTTGTGTTTCCAGTGTAAGCAGGTTATCCAAATGTAGATATATTCGGAGAAATTTTTACATTTATGCAAGTTAATATTGCTTTTCTGATGCTATTTGCTTGTTTGATGTAAAATAATAATATTATAAATAAAGACTGTTGCTTTCGCATCATGTAACAACTTTTAATTACTTTGAATTTTACATGGCTTTAGAGAAAGAAAAAAATGTATACCATAATTTCTTCAGGGATTTCCCAATTAATGAGTACTTATTATGTTTTCTTTCTTTCCTTCTTCCTTTCCTTCCTTCTTTCCTTCCTTCCTTCCTTCCTTCCTTCCTTCCTTCTTCTGTTCTTTCTTCCTTTCCGTCTTTTTCTTTTTTTTTCTGGTATAAAAAAATCCTTCTGTGGATATTTTGGTATCTATGAGACCTTTCTGTCTATCTTTAACTTCTTTGGGCTTTAAACCCAATAGTGGAATCACTAGGTCAAAAAGTATAAACAGTTCAATGATTTTTCTCACATAATTCCAAATTATTTTTCTTTTCTTTTCTTTTCTTTTTTTAAAGCAATTGGGGTTAAGTAACTTGCTCAAGGTTACACGGCTAGTCATTTGATTTATGCGTGGGTGCTCATTTTCTGAGGCCGGATCTGATCTCGGGTCATCCAAACTCCGAGGCCGGCACTCTTACTCACTGCGCCACCTAGCCGCCCCTTTTTCTTTTTTTTTAAACAAGAAGTTTATTTAAACAACAAGATGCTTGACTTGAAGGGAAAACTATCTAGGATCAATTTCTTTACAGTAATTTATCCCTACTGAGAGACAGAGATTGCCCTACATGTAATCGTCCTCAGTTTTACAATGATAAAAGAAAAACATTGAAATTATCCAATCAAACAAGGTATGCAAAGACTTTTTTGTGGGGTTTTGTTGTTGTTGTTGTTGTAAAATAACTTACTGGAATATAAAGATAAAAGTTGAATGAACGTGCCACTAATGGAGAAAAGGGATGTTTTCACAGAACCAGTTTGTCTTTTCCCCTCCCCATCTCCATTTGATGTTGATCAAAACGTCCCATCGGCCATTTCGTTAAAAAAAAAAACGCATTATGCCTGTGCACATACACCAGTTACTTTATGTACAATAAAGGAATGGGGAAGGGAATCAAAGAAGAGAGAAAACTATACTGTAGTAGTCAGGATGTGGATGAACCCAATCTTGGTTTCCTAATTGTGAATGTATTGTTTTCCTTGGGAGCACAGTTCTGGAGCAGAGTCGTAGATTCTCTTTTTAGTAAGCGCCTCCTGTCGCTGCTGGAATACATCAAGTGTATCTTCATCTTCCATTTCCAACTGTGCAGGTGTGTCTGTTTCATTGATGGGTTGCTCAACAAATCTGAATCTGATCTGCCTCATTGACAAGCCCTGTCGTTCACAATAGGCTTTCATTAGTTTACTAAGTGGTGTGTGCCTCTTAATCTTAAATTGCACCACCGAACCATCTTGCCCTGCCACCTTCAAATTAACGTGGTCGTTGTTTTCAGTCTTGACTCCTTTCTTTGGCTTTTCGTCGGCCATGGCGAGTCTGGGGGTCTCCTCAGCCGCCGCTTCACAAAAGAGGCACCAGGATGGTCCGCTCCACGGGAACGGAGGGAGAAGCAGCAGCGGCAGAAGCAGGAGGAGGAGGAAGATGATGGTGGTGATGGTGAGGAAGAGAAGGAGGAGGAGGACGAGGACGAGGAAGAGGAGGAGGAGGAGGAGGAAGAGGAGGAGGAGGAGGACGACTACGACGACGAGGAGGAAGCCAAATTATTTTTCAAAAAGGATAGATCATTCCACGGCTCCACCAATAGTATATCAGTGTGTCTATCCTTCCACAGCACTTCCCCAACACTGATTATTTCCATTGTCTGTCATCTTTGCCTGTTTCCTTAGTGTGAGATGACTTGTTTTAATTTGCAAGAATGTTTCTAATTATTAATGAAGTGGAGCAATCTTTCATGGGGTTGTTGAAAGCTTGCAATTCTTCTTTAGAAAACAGTTTGTCCATATCCTTTGCTTACACTGAAGATATTTCTGGAACAGAACTAATGGATATAACTCAAATTCCAAAGAGGAAGATTTACCTATTATCTGTCTTGTAGATCGAATCACTTGCTTTTGTATTATCACTTGCAGAAAATGTTCTCTTAACATGTACTTTTTGAATGGTATTTTTCTTTCTATTTCTTCTGTCATCTCCTTCAAAAGATATGTCATTTCCTGGTCTACATGAAGCAATATTCTCTTTACTATCCAGTGGAGTCCTTCCAATGTTTCCCTCCTTGCCTAGCAGACTCCAAGCTCCTCTGAGGTTCTTGCTGTGCCAGATACATACCTACATATGAACACACACACACACACACACACACACACACACACACACATTTCCCTCCCTCTTTGTTGTTTCTTGTCTGTAGTCAAGTGATGCCAAGTAAATGGAGACTAACTGATTTTGGGGAGCTCTGCCTCAGAATTATTCTCATGCAAAGAAGTTAAACTTTGAGAAAATTATTTTCTTAAATGATCCTTTGGATTTGGAAGTAGATACCTGCTATTTCCACTTTGAAATACAATCTCATAAGTAGTTTTCCAGAATCAAAATTCTTCTGATTTTGGATTGGGCCCAATGAGTTCTGGAGATTGAATTTGCAATCTGCTTTTTAAAAAAATCATTATTGTTTATATATTGTAAATAGTATTTTTTCCCAATTACATGTAAAGATATTTTTATAAGATTTGAGTTCCAAATTTTTCCCTCTCCCTCTTTCTTCTCTCTCTTCCCCAAGACAGCAAGAAATCTGATATAGGTTATTTGCGTGCAATCATGTTAAACATATTTCCACATTAGTCTTGTGATAAAAGAAACAGAACAAATGGGAAAAAACATGGGTGAAAAAGTGAAAATAGGATGCTTAGATCTGTATTCAGACTCCATAGTTCTTTCTCTGCATGTGGATAGCATTTTCCATCATGAGTCTTTTGGAATTGTCTTAGATTATTGTATTTCTGAGAAGAGCTAAGTCTATCATAGTTGATCATTGCACAATGTTGCTGTTACTGTGTACAATGTTCTGGTTCTGCTCAGCATCGATGTTCATGCAAATTTTTCCAGAATTTTTCTAAAATCTGCCTGCTCATCATTTCTTATGGAACAATAGTATTCCACTATATTCATATACCAAAACTTGTTCAGTCATTCCCCAACTGATGGGCATTACCTCAATTTCCAATTCTTTGCCACCACAAAAAGTGCTGCTATAAATATTTTCATTTATGTAGGTCCTTTTCCCTAAAAAGTCATTAGTAGTAATATTATTATGCCTGCTCATGTCTTTCCTCCATGAACTAAATGATCATGAAGGTTTCTTCTAACTCTAAAGTTCTACATTCCTATAAGTAAGACTTTAGAACATATACTTATGAAATCTATTTTAAAAGTATGGTCAAATATACTAAACTAAATGCATAAGAGCTTCAGTGAAGGGGATTAACAAAGTACATTCAGCTCAGGACTTTTAACAAGTTATTAACATTTTAGTCTCAGTGTCCAGATGTTGCAAATCATTTCCTATCTCTAATTCATCTTCAAAAGTCAACATGGGTATTTGTTCCTTTCCACCCAATGGAGATATCCTTTTTTGCTGTCTGTTACCCTGAAAATCTATACCACTGACAGTGAAGAGATTTAAGTTCTCAAAGAGGAAGGTAAATGTCAGGAGAATCATACCTTGATTACTGAGAGTCAGGTCTCTAGCCTTCTCCTTGTGAATCTGGTCTATTGTTTTCTAGAGGTTTCCCAACTTGCACCATGACCCAGATTCTTTAACCAAGATGACTCTTTGTACTTCATATATGTCCTTACATTAGGAGATGAAAGTGAGGCTGGTAACTTTGCACAGCCTTTCCTCACTTAAATCCAATTCACTTGCATGTCATGGCAGCACCTCCCTGATGTCATGGTCCTCTTTGAGAATGAAAGACAAACAGTGGCAGCAACCTTACATCAGGACCATTAACATAGTCCTTGAAGCACTGTGATTTATCTACTGAAATGCTTTCTTGAGGAGCACCTAAAAAACACTGGATGTCATTAAATGCTCTGAATTAAGGGTGGGGTGTCAGCCTTTATATTCTTGGTTATATATTGTTGCTGCTAAAAGCCCAAATGGGGCAGCTAGGTGGCACAGTGGATAGAGTGCTGAGCCCGGAGTCAGGAAAACTCATCTTTGAGTCCAAATCTGGCCTCAGATACTTACTAGCTGTGTGACTCTGGGCAAATTACTTAACACTATTTCCCTCAGTTTCCTTATCTATAAAATGAGAAGGAAACGCCAAACCACTCCAGTATCTTTGTCAAGAAAGCCTCAAAAGGAGTCATGAAGAGTCAGACATGACTAAAACAACTAAAAAACAAAAGGCCCAATTAATTTATCTTTGTAAAATCATTTGTTCCAGGTTATAAAATCTTTACCCTTCCAACAAGCAGCCTTCCAATTATCCAGGAATACCTGCAAACCTTCTCTGAGGTTCTCAACTATATCTGGAACATCCTTCCAGGGGATCAGACTTCCCACTTTCATCATTCAAGTGGATCCTAAAATCACATGCTTTTCAGTTGACTCTAAGTGTTTGGTACCATGCAGATACAATGAATGATGATAAGGATGATGATGACCTCCCTATTCAATAAACTCCAGTGACTTCCTAGTGCTTCTAGGATCATATACAAAGTGCTCTGTTTAGCTTTCAAAGACCTTCATAACCTAATCCTTTTTAACCTCTCAATTCTTCTTATACCTTAATCCCTGACACATATTTTTTGGTCCAGTGCTTGGCCTCCTGGCTGTTCCATGAATAAGAGACCCTATTTCTTGACTCTTAGCATTTTTTCCATACCTAGAACACTCTCTCTCCTCCCCTATGACCATCAACAGCCTTAACTTCCTTTAAGTCCCAGCTAAAATCCTACCTTTTCCAACACATCTATATTTTGGTGTCTTTCTATTGTTAATTATTTGCTATTCATCTCATATAGAACTTGCTTTGTATGTATTTGTTTGTCCATTAGATTGTAAGCTCCTTGAGAGTAGGGACTGTCTTTTGCCTCATTTTGAAATTCCAATGCTTAGTGGATAGTAGACACTTAATAAATGGTTGTTGATTGATTGGTTAATGATAATCTACACATGTGTATGAAAAACAATTTACAAAGCACTTTCATGCAATATTTCATTTGACCTTCATTATTCTGCAAAGTAATCTGGGCAGGTTATTATTATCAGTACTTTACAGATGAAAAAGTGAACCTCAGAGAGATTAAATGCTATGATCATGCAATTATTAGGTTGTACAGGAAGTACTTGAATCCATAGGTTCTGATTTTAAGTCAAGGTATCTTTCTATTATACCTTGGTATTTACTGGACTACCTAAGGAACTGACAAAGAAAAACAATGATCCTTTGAAATGTCAAAAATTGTTGCTGATAGCTGATGACAAGTTAATGCCTAATAGACAGTAGATTAATGGACGTCATACTATATGTAGTGATAGAGATTTACCCTAGTTTCTTCTACTCTCAAAGACACCTAATGAATGCTTCTGAATTTCTAATCCCAGTAATTGAACTCCAATCCAATTGAACTCCAATCTGTAATCAAATATTCAAATGTATCTGTGATCTTGATTTAGGAGGTCCCTCCAGTAATGCAAATTGTAAACCATTATACTGATCCACTGAATGTAGCTCTTGGCTATGGTCTCTTGGAATTTTGATACAAGTGGCTCTTACAACATGGTGGACTTCCTCACTTTTTCTTGCTGCTTTGGGGTAGAAGTAAAACACTCTGGCAATCTACCTTTCATACCTCTTTCTCCCTACATAACCAGACCATCTTTTATTTCTGTCACATAATTTCTTGATGACATCCTTTACCACTTACTAGTCTTTGGAGTTCCTTAAAAGTTATGTGTTACAACCTGGTCATACCTACCATTTGCCTTTCCATTTCCCCTGCAGTCATATGCATTTTTAGTTCTTCAGAAGCAGTGGTGTTTCAGGTTTTACTATAAAAACACTAGTAAAATGTTCATATTGAATAGATGGACCTTTGCTTTAAGGGAAATTTGAGGTCAGTAAAAGTGCTTTGCAATATCCTAAAAGCAATCCAGTGCACTTTCCTTTTTAAATTTGGGTCCAGTTCACTACTGTTCAACTATGTTGAATGTCCCAGTTATGCATATAATTGAACAAAACTATAGAAAATCCATTCAGATGCATGAGTAATAAACAATTTTCATCTCTCTGATCTTTCCCGTGTGGATAAACAGACCAAATTCCTTTGAATTACCGATCTTCTCTGAGAGTTTCTATGATATCTTCAAACTTCATGCAAATAACACAATGTCATCCAGAAACTGGAGCATGTGGAGATCCTCATTCTCCACAAAGAATCTCTAATTCAAACTTTCTGACTTGCAGCATACTCTTTATTCCACTATACTATATATCTTCCAGACAATGAATGACCTTATAGGCTTTGTAGATATTAGAGATTTTTTCGCAATAATTTTGTCTTAAAAAGTACCTTGAATGACAAAAACATCAAAGAACTAAAACTCTAAGGAATTAAGGTGTAAAAAACATGTGCACCATCATGTCTGCTCATCATTTTAATTGAGAAAACATGTTCCACATTAAAACACACACACACACACACACACACACACACACACACACACACACAAACATGCACCAGCAACCCAAAAGGTGCCTCATGAGAAAAAAGACATTGTTACAACAAATTAATTGGCTCAGGGATAAAAGCATTCCTGAGGCAAGGAACACTTTTCTAGTAACAAAGCAAAAACTTGTCTAAACAGAAGGTCCTTCCAACATGCCCCCAATGGCAACATTTGCATGCTCAGGCAACTGAAGGGGAGAAACATTTCAGTTCTGGGCATGGAAGCCTGGGCTCTATGACCAGACCTCAGGAGTACACCATGACTGATTCAAAGATGTAGAAAAAAATCTTATGCCACTTAATCTTTCTTAGCCTCATTTTCCTCATCCAGAAAAATAAGAAGGTTGGCCTAAATGGTCTCTAAGGTCCCTTCCAGCTATAACCAACTGATAAATAATCAATCAAGAAGTATTTATTAAGTGCTGGGCATTGTGCTATATATTGTGGATACAAAGAAAGGCAAAAACAGAGTCCTACTCCTAAGGAGTTATAAGTCTTAGTTAGGGGTAGATAACACATAAACAACTATGTAGTGTATATGTGTGTACACACACATATGTATATATACACATATATATGTGTGTATATATGCACAAACTCATATGTGTATATATTATATATACACATATGTATATGTGTGTGTCCTATATATACTGTATCTCTCTATCTCTATCATCCTATCATCTATCTTTCTATCCTTCTATCAATCAATCTATACAACATTGATGGAAGGTCATCTCAGAAGAAAGGCCCTATCAGTGAGGGACTGGGGGACTGGGAAAGGCTTCCTGCAGAAGGTAACATGTGAGCTAAATCTAGAAAGAAAAGAGGGAAATCAGGAGACACGTGAGAAAAGGAAGAGGAGGAGCATTCTAAGCATGGAAGGCAGCCAGTGAAAAGACACCAGGCTGGGAGATGCAGTGCCCTGTGTGAATAAGAGTGAACAAGCCAGTGTAACTGGCTCCTGGATTAACATGGAAGGGATAGAAGTGCTTGAATCCATATAGGATTGATTCCTATCCTCCTAAACAGGTCCATGCACTGAGGACGTGCTCTGGAAAACCCAGTTAAGCCAGTTCTTTACTTTGTCACACATGTTATTTGGAAATTGGCTTAAGAAGTCATATGGGGATTCCTGAAAAAATGACTCTGGACAGGAATGTTGTCTCTGGTACTCTGGAACTGGTAGGGATCACATTGGTTTTTAGTAGGGATCTAGGGGAAATGGGATTCAAAGAAGACTATTTCATTTTGGTTCCAGTGGGGATCTAGAGCACCTAAGATGTGTATTCTATACGTATCACACCCACAAACCATTTATCTGCAATCATATTAAAGTTAGCGTACTCTTCTAATACATAGTACCTGGTGGAGTGACAGGGGAGGGGGCCAAGATACATTTTCTCCCACCCCCACCCTATCATGAGCCTGCTAGGAAGATCACCCCCCATTACACCCAGCAGAGCTTTTACAAATCTCAACTTAGATACAAAAGGCATAAAATATTCGTCTCACAAGCAAGCAGGTAATGAGCACTTTGTTCTTAGAAGCAATAAAGAAAGGAAATAAACATGATTTTTAAAAACAGCTACTGGAGGAACTCCATGTTTTACTTACTTTATTATGCCTCTGAAATATCACTTGAAAGCTAAAGATAATTTATTCTCTTTGATATCTCTTCTTTAGGCTCCCTGTCAAATTCCATACCTTTTAGCCATTTATCTTACTACAACAGTAATCAGCCAGTAATTGATGTGAACATTAGACAATTATAAATTCAGCCAAACAGGAAATAGTTCTGAAAGACATCTTACTCCAGGGGAAAGAGAAATTGTCTAAAGTGGTCTTGAGTTGGACACTAAGTCCTTTTTGCTAGGAAATCACATCCAGTGGAAAAATCACATTTACTCAGCAGGATTTCCAAGGCAACCCTCCAGGAGGTGATAATCTTGTCAAGCAAACTAGCAGATTCCTTTAGCCTAACAAAAATATTAGCCTGTAAGCTTGTAATCAATCAAACATTTATTAAGTGCCTACTATGTGCTAAGCCTGTGTTATGTCCTGGGGAATAAAAAGATTTTTTAAAAATCCTTATCCTCAAATAGCTTGTTTTTTATTACTGTGGGGAGACAATATGTCCCTATACATACAGCATAAAAGTCATAAAATGCATCTCTATATATACACATACTGAATAAATGTCATTTTTCCTTTCCTCTGAGTAAACCCTTATCCCTAACTGCCCCTGCTGTTGACAATACTGGTCTCCTCAGTTCTCTGTATACACATTGTATGTGTGATGATTACCTTTGATAGACTTGGCTTTTCTCAGTAATGGAAGGTTCTAAGACAACTCCAAAAGATTCATGATGGAAAGGGCTATCCACATCCAGAGAAAGAGTTACAGAGTTTGAATGCAGATCTCTCTCTTTTGTGTTTTGTTTCTTCTCTCTCATGGTTCATTACATTGGTTATAATTTTTCTTTACAACTTGACTATCCCAAAAATATGCTTAATGTAAAGGTATATAGAACCTATATTGGATTACATCCTATCTGGAGGGATAGAGGGGAGGACAGGGAGAGGGAGACAATTTGGAACTCAAAAACTTTTGGAACTGAATGTTGTAAACTAAAAGTAAATGAATTCAAAAGGAAAAAAAATACTGGTCTTCTTGGCAACATTTCAAGTTAAGGGTAACATCTTTGCTCCCAGGCATCCCTTTATGGAAAAACAAGAACCCTAGGACCCATCAAACTCACATGAAGAGAAATTCTCTGATCCTCCTTGCCACCAACCCCCTCACTCCATTCCCTCCTTCCCCATCAAAGTGACTCCATTAGGAGGGATCAGATCTGATGATCTCTTGTGACCATGCAGTCCAAATCAATCAATCAATCAAAAAGTATTTATATAGTACCTATTGTGTATCACACAATACACTAGACACTGGGAATAGAAAGACAAAATTCAAAATCTCCCTGCCCTCAAGGAGTTTCTGTCAGGAAAAATCACACACACACACACACACACACACACACACACACACACACACATCAAGGATAGGGACTTGGTGGATCCAACTGCTTTAAATTACACATGTGAAAACTGGGACATAGAAAAGTTAAGTGACATGTCCAAGGTCATGCTGTTAGTAAAGAATTCCTCACAGATGAAACTCCTTCTACCAATGTTGCTATTGTTTTTCAGTCATTTCAGTTGTGTTCAACTCTTTGTGACTCCATGTTGGCAGAGATACTGGAGTATCTGCCATTTCCTTCTCCAGCCCATTTTACAGATGAGGAACTGAGGAACTGAGGCAAACAGGGTGGAGTGACTCACACAGCTAGTAAGTGTCTGAGGCTGGATTTGAACTTAGGAAGATGAGTCTTTCTGACTCTATGCCTGCTGCTCTATTCACTATGGCACCTCTTCTACCAATTCAGGTCAGTAATTTCTCTGCAATTTAGAATTTTAGTGAATCATTTAGGAGTCCTGAGATTTGCTCAAGGTCACATATTCACTAGCTGTCCAAGGCTGGTCTTAAAGCCAGGTCTTTTTGGCTCCAGTTCTCTATTCACAACATCACACTACCTTTCCTAAAGATATAAGTAAATACAATATATAAAGTAAAACCAAAATATAGATTTTATCTTTATTTTTGGTGGGGAGGAACCAACATATGGGGGAATTAAGGAAAGCCTCCTGTAGGAGAGGGTGTTTGAGCAGAGCTTTGTAGGAAATCTGGGATTCCATTGGATAGAGGGGAGGATCAAGTGCATTCCAGGCATGGGATGATAGGCTATCTAAAGGGAGAGAGCCAAAAGATGATATATCATTTGTGTGGAGCAATGAGGAAGCCAGTTTGACTAGACTGTAGTGTAGATTGAGGAAGACAAGGTGAAATAAGCCTGGAAAAGCAGTCAGGAACCTCTTCCCTCATCTTTAAAATGAGCATGATAGCATTTCCTCATGGGGTTGTTGTGAAGATCAAATAGGAAAATACATGGAAAGGGCTTTGTAACCCTTAAAATGCTATATATAAAAAGCAGTGATATTAACCCTTCTCTTCTTCCCTATCTAGATGGTCACAGATTCCAAATTAGTGTTCAACATGTGGGTTCCAAAATCACACATATGAAATGTGACATACACTTTCAAATGCTTTCTAACAGTTTTGCTATTGATCTAAAAGGCAGTAGAAAAAATGACAAGGTGACAGATTTAGAGTTGGGAAAGATGACTGAGGCCATTTATCAAAGTCCAATTGCTTTATTTTATAGCTGTGAAAACTGGGACCTAGAAAAGTTATGTGACTTGCTCAAGGTCATGCAGGTAGTAAGCGATAGAGGCAGGATTTGAAATCAGGTCTTCTGATCCTATCTGTTGTCCTAACATGCTATAATATAGAATACAGACTAGTGGTTAATATTGCTACTTTATATTTGAATAGTGCTTTATAATCTACAGAGTATTTTCAAATATATTATCTCATGCACGTTGATCATCCCAATGTCTTTGTGATGTAGGTTGGAAAAGTATACCTTGCCTCAGTTTACCCATCTATAAGATTGGAACCATCATATTTACACTACCTACCTCATAAGCTGTTGTGAAGAATTCATTTTGAATATCTTAAAGTGCTATAAAAATGGGATTTATCATCATTACTGTTATTTTTCTTTCTTTCATCTTTTATTCTGTGGAGTTCAGCTAAAAAAACGTTCCTAGGAACAGTCATCACATAGCTATTACCCATTTACATCCAATGTTTGGAGGACTGTTGCACAGCTGGAAAAAATCATTGCCTTTTTGTAATTGAATAATAAAAGTGTTGGGATGTAATCGTTCTCAAAAAGCAGCATGCGGTCTGTGTACACAGCAGGTAAGATTTATTTCCAGCTTTGTTTTGATGTAGCTCTGGAGCAGACAGAATGCATTCTTAACATCAATCTATTTTGTGAGGCTCCTTTGTATGCTTTCATGGTCAGCACCCACAGTACAAAAGCGTCTCCAGCCAGTGGGATGCTGGAGTTTCTTTTTTGTTCAGGGTCTTTGGTCTTCTTGTGGTACCAGAATGGAAGGGAGCATCTCCCATATCACTGTCCCCCATGTCAGGTTGATCATCACCATGGTCCTGGGTTGGGCCTGCCTGTGGACCTGTCCTCCCTCACTACCTCTCTGATTCACAGCTATAGCATACCAATGGCAGTGGGCTAACTCCGATGAGTATTAGTGTTATTATGATGAATATCCCCATCATAGAGATAGAAACTGAGGCATAGAGAATTAAGTCAATATGTCACCCATCAAATGGGAGGACTAGAATCAATCAATAAATCAACAAGCATTTATTAAGCACCTTCTTTGAGAGAGAACTATGATGAAGTGGATAGAGAGAATGGCCACAAAGCCTGGCTTTAGATCCTTCCTCTGATACATAATTGACCATGATCTTCATCATATAACTAGCACACATATGACACATATACTGTGTGTCAAACATTATGCTAAGAGCTTTACAAATATTCTCTCTCTCTCTCTCTCTCTCTCTCTCTCTCTCTCTCTCTCTCTCTCGCTCGCTATCTATCTTTTTGCTTTTTGGAGGGGAAAGGTAGGGCAATTGGGGTTAAGTGACTTGCCCAAGGTCACACAGCTAGTTTTGTGTTAAATGTCTGATGCTGGATTTGAACTAAGGTCCTCCTGATTCCAGGGCCTGTGCTCTATTTACAGCACCATCTAGCCACCCCAAATATTGTCTCATTTGATCCTGACAACAACCCTGTGAGCTAGATGCTATTATTACTCCCATTCTATAGCTGATGAAAATGAGGCAGAGGTTACATGACTTGACCAAGGTCACACATTGTCTAAGGCCCAATTTGAACTCAGGTCTCTCTGACTCCAGGCCCAGTACCCTATCCATTGTGGAACTTAGTGTGACTGTGAGCAAGTCCTTTAACAGCTCAGTGTTCTACACAACTCTCTAACAGATCAATAAACATTGCCTACTATGTGCCAGGCACTATGGCAAGTGCTGACTATAAGTTTCGGAGAAGGTGTCAGCTTGTATTAGTAGAGGACATACCAAATTCAAATCTGGCCTTAGACACTTCCTAGCTGTGTGACCCTGGGCAAGTCACTTAATCCCTATTTGCCTCAGTTTTCTCATCAGTAAAATGAGAATAAAAATAGTATTTATTTTCTAGGGTTCTTGTGAGGATCAAATGAGAAGATAATTGTAAAGCTCTTAGCCTGGCACATAGTAAGTGCCATAGAAATGCTAGCTATCATCATCATCATCATCATCATCATCATCACAGTCATTATTCCAGAGCTCCCTATCCCAATGAAATCACAGGTCTAGCTCTTATCCCTATGGACCAGGAGCTGTGCTAAGCCCTGGGGACACAAAGGACAAAGCCGAAACAGACTTTCAAAGAGGATATTCTATTAAGTGAGACAATGTTTATATAATCTTACTCTCTTGATTCCAAAACCAATGGCCTTTCCTCCACTGTTTGCTCTGTTCTAAGGTGTTAAGGTTAATTATTCAGTCAATAAACCTTTATTAAACATCTACCATGGGCCAGGTATAGTACTCAACACTAGTGATACAAAGAAAGGTAAAAGACAGTCCCTTCCCTGGAAGAACTCAAAATCTAATGGGCTATAATGAGATTCAGTCTGATAGAAACAGCCATAGCCCAGAAATACTGAGTATAGCCCTTTGTGGACATGACCATCAGAAGATAAGAGGCCAGAAGGGGAGTCCTAGGTCTGAATGATTTTCCAATTTGCTTTGAATCCCAGGGCTAATCCTTAGTTCCCTGAGTCCTTGTACCTACATTGGAGACAGTATAGCTATGTAGGAAAGGTAGCATTATTGCCTGAATTATGTTGAGAGAAATCCAGAGAGTTTAATTCAGAAGATATTCCAAAGAAATAAAATTACATACTGATTCAAGCAGCACCTGGGTGGAACAGGGAAAGCCACATGCAGAAAGTCGTGTATGGTATCTCTTCTAGCTCTATTTCCAAAGATGATTAGGGAAAAGAGGAAGAACCTATATGTTCTAAAATATTTATGGTAGCTCTCTTTGTGGTGGCAAAGAACTGGAAACTGTGTGGATGCCCCTCAACTGGGAGATGGCTGAACAGTTTGTGGCATATGATTGTAATGAAATACTACTGTGATGAGCTCAATGATCTTAGAAAAACAATGAAACATAGGCATGAAATAATGAGCAAAAGGGGCAGAACCAAGAGAACGTTGTATACAGTAATAGCAACAGTTTTAAGAACAACTTTGAGTGACTTAGTTATTTTGACTATTATAAATACCCAAACTAACTACAAAGGACATCTGAAGGAAGATGCTATCTGCATCGAGAGAAAGAACTGAGAAATAGAAGCATTATTAGAATGGTTTTACATATAAATACATATTTATGTCTGATGGAAATCATCTCTGAAGTCCTGAAGTAATCTAAGGATTCTGAGAGGTCGAGGTGAGGAAGGAGAGTATACCAAGGCTGGCTGGTACAAAGGCACAGAGATGGGAGATAGAGTGTTGTGGGTGAGAAATATCGAGCAGCCCAGTACATCAAGACCATAGAAGGTGTGAAGAGGAATAATGTGCCCTAAGACTAGAAAGATCAGATGGGGCCAGGTTGTAAAGAGCTTTACATGCCAGAGTTAAGTCAACAAGCATCTATTAAATACTTACTTTATGCCAGGCACCATTGTGCTAAGCTCTGGGGATACAAAGAAGGGTGAAAACACTCCTTGTCCTCAAGGACATCACATTTTAATAAAGGAGACAGACATCATGCAAACTACTATATACTTACTATATGTATATATATATATATATATATATATATATATATATATATATATAGTGTGTGTGTATACATACATATATGTTTTATTTATTATTAATTTTTATTTATTATTTCTTTATATATTTTATGTGTGTATACATACACATGCATGTATGTGTTCGTGTGTGAAATTCGAGGTCATCTCAGAGGGAAGGCAGAAGGTGGGATTAGAGCTAAGTTTTGGGGGAAGATAGGAAAGCCAAGAGACAGAAGTGAGGGGAGGTAGAGGAGGAGAACCAGGGAAAAGATATCAAGTTGGCCAATGGAGTAGCCTGGCCAGTATATCCAGATTTTAGATTACTTGAGGGGAGTAAGGAAACTGAATCCCAGTGGTATTGATTCCTGGTCTCCTAGATACAAGTGGTATCTAGGCCACCTCTTTATCAGAGCTTCAAGTAAAGGAGTAAGTGGTGGGGAGGGGCAGTGATGCCAGAAGGTTGTGAGATGAGGAGAAGGAAAGGAGTAAGAATTCATGGCAGGAGTTCATTATCTACATAAAGTATGAGAAGAGGTCCTCAGCTGAGGAGGGGAGGTATGGAAGACTTAAGGAGAAAAGTTTTAGAATAGCTGCTTTGGTAAATGTGATAAAGAATTAATTAGGAAGAATGTTGAAATATAAAAATAAATAATTTAATTTAAAAAATTAAAGAATTAATTGGGGCGGCTAGGTGGCACAGTGGATAGAACACTGGCCCTGGAGTCAAGAGGACCTGAGTTCAAATCTGACCTCTGACACTTAACACTTACTAGCCATGTGACCTTGGGCAAGTCCCTTAACCCCAACTGACCTGCCTTTCTCCCTGCAAAAAAAAAAAAAGAAAGAAAGAAAGAATTAATTAGGGAGGAGTAAAAGGATTGCCTTGCTGAAGGGCCCAGTTAAAGATTAGATGATATAAATTCGTTATCAAGCAAATCATCTTGGTTACCCTTTTCTAGCTGATGTAAAATATAGAATGACCAGAGTTAGGATCACACCTCATGTGATTACTAACCTGTGTGATACAGGTGTGATACGCCTCTCAGCCTCAGTTTCCTCATCTGTGAAATGGCAATAATGATAACAAGAACCTCACAGGCTTATCATGAGAATCAAATGAGATAATGCCTGTAAAGTGCCTCAGGAACCTTTAAAGTGCTCTATAAACATGAACATTTATGAGTCTTTTAGGGGAAAGGATCCCCAGCCCCAATAAGACATGGTGGAATGAGACTTCAATTACCTTGACTATAAGTTAATCCTGTCATGTTATTGGGCTTTCATATGCATGATTAACATTTAACTCCATCATTTCACAAATGAGGAAACTGAGATCTAAAGAGCTGAGGTAGACTGCCCACACTGACCCAGCTGCCCAGTGTTGCCATCCCCCTAATTCAGTCTCTCTATGTTTTTTTCCCAGATCATTACAATAGCCTTCTACCTGGTCTCTCAGCTTCTAGCTTCTCTCTCCTCTCATCTGCCCATTGCATGGCCACTAAAATAAGTTTCTTAAAGCACTTCTGCCATGTCACTCCTCTGCTTAAAGGTGTTTCCCTGTTGCTTCTGGAATAAAATTTTAAACTGTCTTTTGACTTTTATTTGTATAACCAAAGGCAATGCATGTAACCTCTCTAAGCTTCAATTTCCTCCGCTGTAAAGTGGGGATAATAATAACACTTACCTCACAAGGTTGTTTCCAAATGAAATATTATATCTGATGGGGCGGCTAGGTGGCGCAGTGAGTAAGAGCGACGGCCTCGGAGTTGGGATGACCCGAGATCAAATCCGGCCTCAGAAAATGAGCACCCACACATAAAAAAAAATGACTAGCCGTGTAACCTTGAGCAAGTTACTTAACCCCAATTGCTTAAAAAAAAAATTAAAAAAATATTATATCTGATGCAGTTTTTAACTTTCAAGGTGCTGTATGAACATCAAATGTTATGGTATGAACTAAGATATCAGAATCTTACCCTTCTGCTCTCTGGCAAATAGTTAGCAAGTGTTATTATACTACTGATTTTAATATTACTAATTCCAACCCAAACTTTCCTTAAAAAATCATCTTGTTTGATAGGCTACAATAATATATCTAGTATAATGTAAGCTCCTTGAGGGCAAGGACTATCTCACTTTGTATCTGCTTCCCCAGGATCTAGTACAGCACCTGCCACATAGGAGGTACTTAATAAGTATGTATTGGTTAATTGATATTTCCAAGCTGAGTTTCACCTTTCCTGGGGTCACAGTGCAGAACACTTTTCGGAGGACTTTATGGTACTCAGCAAAGTGACCTTATTCTCTGTAGAACTGTTTACATTCATAAGTTTTCACCTCAGGGTGTGTTTTCTCTGTAGATCAGATAAATAAGTTTCCATTAAGCCAAACCTATGGTCCTGAACTACTTAGAAATACCTCTGGCCCAAAAGTACATGAGTAAATGGGCACAATCTTTCAAACTGGCTGAGCCTCCCCTTTGTCCCAGGTTTCTATAATTCTCAAACAATTGTACAGATTATCACTGAGCCCCAGAATCAGAGGTGATAGAGACATCATTCATCACAGGGTCTCAATGGTAACAGACACCATGGACTAGAAGTTCTAGGCACAAAACTCAAATGCTGGATAGCCCTGGCATTGATAACATAAAATAACAGGCTTGAGGCCTCCTGCCACAGCACTTACCTGTTGGCCCAGCTCTAACAGGGTGCCGAATGCTGCAAAGAAGCCACCAAACCAAGTGCTATTTGAAGGATCCCTTGGAATGGCAACCAAGGAGCCCTGCAATTGGATAGGCCAGAGTGGAAACTGCTTCTCCCCCAAAAGCTTTGCCAAAGGGGCTGCCATGGTGATGCCAGTTTGGAGGAGACCCAGCATGAGGTTTCACTCCCATGGTAAGGATGTACAGCTGATTTTATCCCCACACTAGCCAGCATTTACTCCACGAATGCCTCTGCCTTTTTCTTAGGCATCTCTATGGCTGGGATTGAGCTCAATATGAAAGAAGGTAGGTATGATGACAAGGGTCTCTTTCTTACTACTCTGGGAGAAGTCTTATGTATAAAGAGAATAGGCAATTTCCTATACGAATAAATCTGAGAGCTAACTAGATGGCACAGTAAAGAAAGTGCTGGACCAGGAGTCAGGAAGAGTTGGGTTCAAATCTAGCCACAGGCTCTTTCTAGCTGTGTAACTTGGAGCAAATCACTTAACCCCTTTGTTTCCTTAACTGTAAATGGGGATAATGAAGACACCTACCTCCCAGGCTATGCTTAGCATACTGTGTGGCACATAGTAGGTACATAATAAATGATTATTTCCTTCCTCTTCCTTCTACCCAACTTCTTTCTGAGTCACTTCAATATCCCCCAAGCCATTATCTCTGAAATTCCCATCATAGAGTCGTTCCTTCAATGTAGATGTTGTCAACTCTCAGTTTCCTCTTTAAAAATGAAAAATTGTTCAAGGAGAAATAGGAGACAACATGTAATAGGAAGAATGTCAGATGACCAGGATTTAAGTCCTGGATCTCTCACTTACCAGCTGAATGACCTTGAGCAAGTCACAAATTCCTCCTCTCTTGATGTGAGCGTCAAGTGAAACAGTGAATGCAGAAGTTTTAATTACAAAGCTTTACTCAAATGTAAGTTGGTGTAACATTTTGGGGCCAGTGTTGTCTTTCCTATGCATGAAGGAAAACAGCATGTCACTTTGTTAATTATCCAACCAAGGGATACTAATTAAATGATTGCAATATCCAAATTGAGTACCAGATGACTTTCTGCTTGAGCTAACGACTCAGAGCTCTTCTGTTAGAGAGAGTAAAATCCATTTCTCATCCTTTTAGTCCATCATGCTGTTTTTCTACTCCTGCTGAGAAAAGAGAGAATCATAACAACCCTGAATGAGGGAAGGGAAGTTCTTTTTCCTGTGCCAAGAGCATCAGAAATTGCTCCACCAATTTCTCTCTCTGTGCATCATATCATTGGCCTCAATAGGAAAAAAAATTAGAGATGAAATAGCAAGGAGAATTCTCTCTGGGTTACCATGGTATTAGTATTCTGCAGTAGATTAATTTACCTGATTATTTTTCCCCGGAGATGAAGGTTTGAGGACATGAAAACATTTTAGGGGGGGTGGTACTAGGAAGAGGAAAGGGGGAAACAGAAGCAAAAAGGAACAAATTTAGACCTACATCAGTTTTACTTTGTCCTACATGATTAGATGCTAGTCCCTTACACATATGCCTACCATAAACTTTAAAAAAAATTTCTAAAAGAAATCGCCAATTTTGTCCTGGATCACAGAGTAGTTGCCTTCTGTCTTTCCCCAGATGAATCAGGCTACATTCTTACTCCCTTCTCCTTGTTCCTACATCCAAGCCTCTCTTTCAAGTCTTGCTATAAAAAGTACAATTTATTTTCAGGAGCCTGCCACACAAAAGCACTACAAGATTGTTAAGAAATATGAAAAGAGACATTTCTAGTAGTAATAATACATGAGAACCCCAGTGGTTAGTCTTTGTTAGAATTCAGTGGCTTCTTTCAACAAAGGAACACAATGTAATAAGGATAATATCAACCCTGAATATTTTTCCAACATTTGGGACTTCTCCATGGCCTGGAAGAGATTTGGATAACTAGTAATGAGGCTATCAACTTGGATAATAGTATCTTTTACTCACCCAGTTCATTTTTTCCTAGTACAAGTGGCATTTCAGTCTATTTAGAATCTCCCTCTCACTGAATGCTTTTATTCTGAGAAGCTAAAAGATTGCTGGATTAAGGTGAAGGGATTTAAGGGAGGAAGAGTAAGTACCACTCTGGCTTTTTTCCCTAGAATTCTTAATTTTTTTCTTCTCCTTTTGAGAAGGTAAAACCCTCCAGATTTCTTCTCTCAGCTCTCCTTGCCTCCCTCCTCCTTTTCCTTTCCACTCTTCTCTTTGTCTTCCTTTAAAAGGCTGCAGAGTTTAATGAGTAGAAATAGCTAACTTGAAGTCACAAAAGCCTGAGTTAGAACCTAAGCTTTTCACTTTCTCTACAACCTTGGGCAAGTGGTTGCTACTCCCTGAAGCCCTGGTTCCTTATCTATAAAATAGAAATAATACATACTTGGCCTATCTACCTTACAATCAAATACCGTAATGTAAATGAGAGCTCTCCATGAACTGAAAAAGGTGTACAGGGTGTCCAAAAAGTTTTAAGTGCTTAAGTTTTAAGTCTTAATAATTTAAGACTCAGAAGACTTTTGGGAAACCTTGAATAAGTCATTTTAATTACTGGGCTACTTCCTCTCTACTCTTGCAGTGGCCCCCAAATAAAAACTGAGTTCATAGATTAAGAGCTGGCAGGGACCTTATGGTCCATATGGTCCAACTCCCTCAACAATTGAGACCTCTAAAGCGGTTAAGTGATTTGCTCATTGCAGGGCTTGAACAAGGGTCTTCTGATTGTAAATTGAATACTCATTTCATTGTAGAACTCTACCTTCTAGCAGGATCTCTTCTCAAGGAAGGAAATGGAGAATGAGGGAGGTTACTTCAGTTCTCATATTATGGAAAGAACATTGGTCAGTCAAGTTAACCAATATGCATTTATTAAGTGTCTACTATGTGTTAGGCACTGTGCTACATGCTGGAGAGACACTGACAGTTAATAGATAACTCCTGGGCTCAGGAAGCTCATGGCCTAATGAAGGGAATGAATTCCATAAGGCAATATTTAGTAAACACTTACATACCAGGCACTGTGTCTGAAAGCTAATATTCTTAGGAGCTAGTCCTCTACTTGGCATTAAGCCCTGGGCAATTTATGCATCAAAACTCATTGCATCTTAAATATTAAAATATTTGACCCAACCTCTTCTTTTTACATATGAGAAAACTGAGGCTCAGAGAAGTTGTCATTTGTGGGAGTAGAGCAGAGGACCGATGACGGCCAGTTGAATATTATTTTATGCTGTTTTGGAGATTTCTGCTTTCCTGCTTCAGGTGCTTTTTCTCACAAATCTCTATTCATTGTGGAACTCTCAACAATCTGAGTGAGTGAATTCATAACTAGTCTTTATAACTTGACCTTAAGCTACAGTGGCAGTAGCAGCCGCCCCATGCTGACTTCCTGGCAGTGGAATGCCTGAATTAGATAGGCTGGGAATTTCTTCAGCCAGAAAAAAAAAAAAAAGTGGAGAATTCTCAGCCAGAAGAAGAGGAATACGGTATTTGAGGCCTTTAGAACAACTTCACTTTTTACAAGTGTTCACAAAGCTAGTCTTTGCCATCTCCAGAAAGGCTGAATGCTTAAATGGAAGTAGAAAGAAACATCTGTTTGAGGGGGATGGTTGGAATCTCTGGTATTACACAAAGCCTGTTTTTCAGCTAAGGAAAGGAAAGGGTGCTCTATGTCAGTGGTTCTCAAAGTATAGCCCAGGGACACTTGGGGGTCCCTGAAACCCATTCAAGGAGACCACGAGTTCAAAATTATTTTCATAATAATACTTCATTATTTATTACTAAATAATGCTTTAATTTTATTATAGTAGATACGTGTATGTATATACATACATATTTATATATTATGTGGTTTTCTGTAATATATAAATATACATACGCATATATTTGTATACACACATAAATATTTCACTTAAGCAAAAGATCTTTGGAAGGTCTTCAATAATTTTTTGAAGTGTAGTTTTGGTTCTGAGACCAAAAAGCTTGAAAATCATTGTTCTCTGTGAATGATCCATTTCTTAGGACAGCTTTGCCCATAAATATATAGCAGCAGGGAGGAAAGTTAGCAGGAGAAAGGGATATAAGAGGTTTGAAGGTTATTGTAGAATGAATAACCCAAAGTTAAATTAATCTAATCTGCCTTTCAATAGACTTTAGATAATAGGAATGGAAAGGAAAGTATGACTGAGAGAGAAAGAATTGACAGGACTTTTTGATTCATTAGTTGTATGTGGAAATTGGAAATGGAAAAGGAAGCAAAAGCAATCAAAGATCACTGAAGTTTGAACCTGAGTAGCTAGGATTGTATGGCACCATGAGGAAAAAGATAAAGGAACATTTAAGAAGAAAACATAAATCTCTCTCTAAAACATGGCTCTCAGAATTGTGGTTAAAATGCTAACTTGAAAGAGAGTAGAGGAATCTGGTTCTTCCACATACACTCCAGCAGTGATCACAAAAATGCACCAGATCAAAAAAAAAAAAACCTTACCTACAAATCCAAATGAAGGACTGCATACAAAGACAGTCAGGATGTGGTACCACTGGAAGAGAAGTCCCACCAAGAAAACTAGAATTAGGCATATAAGTAACTGAGTCGTTCAATATAAAGACGGTGACTGGCTCATGTGTTCCGTGAATAAATAGGGATTGGGATTTGGCCCACCACTCTCCAAGGGAGACTGCAACTTCTGCCTTTCAGGGGGCCATAACTAAGTGCTTGCTTGTTCCCCTGCCCATCTCTAAGAGGGGTATTGGGTTAGAAATTTAGCTATCCACCACAACTCAAATGAGTATACATTTAAGGGTATAATGTTTTGAGGGACCATGGATTAATCTTTGCTTAATCTCTCTCAAAAAGAGGGTAATTTAATATCACCAGCTTAGTTCTCTTCCACCAAATACTGGCTATGAAAAAGACTCTCACAATTAGCAAATAATGAGTAAATCCATTTGCCCAAGCAAAACAGAAAACAGAAGAAAGGCAAGCTATATAGATCAGAATAGCCCAAAGAATACACAGTGGTAAAGGACATCTTCAGCTGGACGTGAGACAAAACATCTCAGGTTAGCCAAGGGGGAAAAAATCTTATAGAAGGGAATCCTCTCTCAAAAACCCCCTGGGTAGGAGTGAGTATTACACCAGTACAAATTTAGGTTAACAGTGCCTGGACTAAGGAAGTCCCAGGGCAAACAGAATTTCATACATCACTTTGATCAGGGAAGCTCTGAAGGGACAAAGAATTCTTGTCAGAAAAGCCCCAGAGGCTAACAAAAATTATTTGATAGGGTTAGGAAAAATGACAACAAAATTCATCTGAAAAAACTAAAGGTCCATAATGTCAAGAGAATTAATGAAAAAAATGCAAAGGAAAGTGGCCCAGCCCTGCCAGATCTGAAATTACATTTTAAAGTGGCAATCATCAAAAGTATGTGGTACTGGCTAAGAAATAGAGGGCTTGATCAGTGGAATAGATTAAGTACACAAGACACAGTAGTAAAAGATTATAGTAATCTACTATTTGATGAACCTATCTTCTGGTATAAGGACTCACTATTTGACAAAAACTGCTGGAAAAACTGGAAAACAGTATGGCAGAAACTAGGCATAGACCAACATGATAAAGGCCTCATTTCTCAAATATATAGAGAACTGAGTTAAATTTATAAGAATACAAGTCATTCCCCAATTGATAAATGGTCAAAGGATATGAACAGACAGTTTTCAGATGAAGAACTTAAAGCTATCTTTAGTCATATGAAGTACTCTAAATCACTTTTGATTAGAGAAATGCAAATAAAAGCAACTTTATCAGATTTACTAATATGACAAAAAAGTAAAATAATAAATGTTGGAGAGGATGTATGAAAATTGGGACACTAATGTGCCATTGGTGGAGCTGTGAACTGATCATCCATTCTGCAGAACAATTTGGAACTATACCCAAAGGGTAATCAAACTGTGCATACTCTTTGTTCCAGCAATACCACTACTAGGTCTGTATCCCAAAGAGATCATTAAAAAGAGAAAAGGACCCACATGTACAAAAATATTAATAGCAACACTTTTTGTGGCGGCAAAATATTGGAAATTGATGGGATGCCTATCAATTGGGGAATGGCTGAATAAGTTGTGGTATATGAATGTAATGGAATACTGTTGTGCTATAAGAAATTATGAGCAGGCAGATTTCAGAAAAACCTGGAAAGATTTACATGAACTGATGCTGAGTAAAGTGATAAGAACCAGAAGAACACTGTACACAGAAATAGCAATAGTGTGTGATGATCAACTATGATAGACTTTAGCTCTTCTCAGCAATACAATAAACCAAGACAATTCCAAAAGACTCATGATAGAAGAGTCTCTCCACATCCAGAGAAAGAACTACAGAGTCTCAATGCATACTGAAGCACACTATTTTCACTTTTTTTGTTTTTTCTTTCTTGTGATTTTCCTTTGTTGTCCTGATTCTTCTTTCACAACATGACTAATGTGGAAATATGTTTAACGTGATTGTACATATATAACCCATATCAGATTGCTTGCTATCTTAGGGAGGGGGAGTGGAGGGAGAAAAAATGGAAATCGAAATCTTATAAAAATGAATGTTGAAAACTATCTTTACATGTAATTGGAAAAAATTAAATCCTATTAAGTGTTTGTGGGGGAATTAAAAAAGAAAAGAAAAACCCCAGAGGGTATAGATGACCACAGCAGTGCTCCAACCAGGAAGAATAGTAGAATATATTAAGTCCTCACCACATATTAAAAACTAAAATTAGGTTTTGACATATTCCAAATGAGACATATTTCACATTTTGGGACTCACAAGTGCCACATTGGATGAAATGCATTGGATGGGAAAAGAGAGTTCTCCCCTGTCTTTCCCTCCCCCTCTCCCCTAAATGAGAAGGCATGCTTTCAGTTTTTGCTAAACTCTTTGTTGAATTACCAGTTGCATCAACAATAGATAATAAACGAGAAAACATAAAATGGATACTTGCATGCAGTATGCATTGGTGAGATTTTGATAACTTGATGTTTGTCTGTCTGGAGTATAACCGTTTATTAGACCAGACCCATGAATTCATCTGGGCCCCTAAGGAAGCAGAAGCAAGATTAAATATCATTGCCCTACACAGACTATACTAACTTGTTTCACTGCATCTAAGACTGTGCTGTTGGCCCTTGTACCTGATGGTTTAGAGTGGTACCTTGGCGAGGTGGGTAATACTTCTTAACACTTCACAACATCTGACAGATTTCATTTATCTGTGGGGAAGTCACAGGATGATAGGATCTTATTTTGCAGTTGGAAGGATACTCAGAGGCCATCTAATCTACCCCCTTCATTTCTCGAGTGAGAAAACTGAGATCTAGAGAGCTTTAGTGACTTCCTTGATTAAAGTCACATAGATAGTAAATGGCAAAGCCAGGATTAAAACCCAGGTTCTCTAATTCCAAAGGTAAGATACTTTCTACCATACTGTCTTATCTTCCACTGAGCTACATAAGGGACTGGCTCTCATTAGAAGAAAATAACTTTCGGAGATTGTGAAACTCAGTTGGAAGCTTCATATAACCCAACCCCAACAATCATATGAATAAATTGAACATATGACCCATACCCTGAAGGATGGGCTTCACAAAGTATGTGACTCAGTGTTCAAAAATGGGTCAGATTATTTCAATTTTCAGTGATAAGAATCAAAATGCAGTAAGAGGAGGCAATAGTGTTTCTTCATGTATAAACTGAAGTGTGGATAGAAGCTACCAGGGATGGAGTGACTCTTGTATGTGCCATCAGGGACACTGAGGCACTGAAAGAAAGCATCTGAGAACATCACTTTAGAATACAGTCAAGAAATAGGAGAGTTCATTCTGGAACTGAACAGTCTTGGTGACTGGACAACTAGACATGAACATAACAGGGCCAACATCTGGTTGCATCCCTCAATTGTGCCACAAAAGTATTACACATTGGGGTGGCTAGGTGGCACAGTGAATAGAGGACCAGCCCTGGAGTCAGGAGGACCTGAGTTCAAATTTGTCCTCAGACACTTAACACTTATAGCTGTGTGACCTTGGGAAAATCACTTAGCCCCAATTGGCCTGCCTTCTCCCCCTCCCCAAAAAAATATTAGGCATTTACTAACAGACAGTTACCCAAATACCAGTACATATCTTTAGAGAATTAGAAAGCGTATAAAGGATAGACCCTGTCACCCATAGTCAATTGTGGAAATCTCAACATCCCTCCTTTTGCCTATGAATTTTGAAACTGGGAAGATAGAGACAATGAATAAGAAACACCATTTTTGTTTATATATTTATATCCAAAATGATAGGAAGGAATTTGTCTTTAATAGGAAAATTCATGTAGCTGAACATGAGGAGGAAATATGGAAATGAAAATGTGACAAGCCTTTTTTTTTTCCCAGAAAGGATTAGTCACTGCTCTTTGGAAGGTACTTGTGGATTTGGATCAATAAGAGTAGTCAGTTCCTAACAACTGTGATAATAAATAGGGCCAGATTCTACTCTCTAGGGTGAAAATTGAAACCATGGATAATGAGAGCACTCTCTTAAGATCTCATTTTCTGATTGTCACTTTAAAAATAAAAGCCATCAGTTACTCATTTTAATTTCAAAAGTATAATTCTTTCCCTCATTGTGTGAGTTTGCAGCTACTTCATCAATATACCCCAAAGGCATTAAGGATACAGGGAGAAGAGGTGGGGTGGGGGGAGGAGGAAGTCCAGTCTTTCCAAATTTTATGAAGATTGTGACATAATTATCTTAAAGTTCAGGAAGAATTTTAGGGTGTGTTTTTAAGTTTATTTCAACTTAACACTGAGTTGGCACCTCATTCACTTGGCTAGAAGTCTGCTTGTCCAGTAATAAGGGCAAAAACCAGGAAGTAAAAGAAGTCAAAAATTGCACAACACAATGCTGCCTTATGTATATGCTGAACTTCTAGAATTTGGCCTCTACCCAACTTGAGTGTGGCCTGTAATCAGTCATGAAAAGAACATCATGAAAATGATGGAGATGAAAAGAGGAGTGATGACAAATGAAATAAAACATCTTTATGTGAATTGAAAAATATGGTTCTAAAAACGTTAGCTGGGAATGTATTTCATACTGAAACAATTCTGTTTGTTCTTCGGGGAGCAGGCATGGTGGGAGTCATGGGACAATGTCAGCATCAGAGGTGTGAGTGGCCCCTCCTCACTGTCGTCGTTTTGCTCACAAGTGCTCCCAAGCTGTGCCCCTTCTCCTAATGTGGGCTTATTCTTCCTGTTACTAGTGTATATATCTGTGAAAGAGTTTGTCCCAGGTTTAGGTAATCAATGATTCATTTTTTACTTTTTTTTACTTAATTAAACACCTTCGATTTCAACTTATTGTTTTTTCTAACTGAATAGAAAAAAAAAATAAACGCATTGGTGAGGGCTAAGGACTTAACAGATGTGAATGACCAACGCAGTACCTTGAGTCTGGATACCCTACAAGAGCTGGGGAGGGGTTAGATATTAATTACTCTTTGAAATCATTTAGATACTAAAAATGAACCCATACATAAGTATTTTTCTCCTACCAATGTCTTTTTTTTAACTCCTCTTCAAATTGCAATAGAAAAGGAAATCACATTTCCCAGCATCAAGCAAAACACAAGTACACAATGTCCTATATTATCATTTGGGACACAGATGTCCTTGGACTTTTTTTCTGTATTTAACTTTCCTCTCATCTAGAAATGTACTATCTAACCTGAAAACCTCGTTATTATCAAAATTTCCTCCCTTTTGGAGTATATTTATTGTGAAACTGCATGTTTACAATGAATAAGGCCCTGCAATATCCTCCATCAGATAAGAATGATTCAGTTACATTCATTATATGTGTTTAAATGTGCAGGAAAGTCAACAAATATAATTTAGACCAATACAATGACTAAAGCAAACAAGATTTGAGGATTAACTCTCAATTAACCAGAATGGTTATGCTTTGGTACTTATTTAAAATTAAAGTTCTATTAAAGTTTTCTTTTTTTTACCATTACTTACGTATTTGCTCTTCCCATGGTCTATCTACCCCGACAGTGTTTCTGTGCAACACAGAAAAACTATTAAGCAGAATCCACTAACATAGTGAGCACATCTGAGAGTTGTGTGCGGCATTCTGTACCGTAAAGCCCCAACTTTTTAAAGAAAAATACAGTTAAATTTCCTCATCTCTTCTCTGGAAGCTAGATTGGTCATTATAATCATATACAATTCAACTTCCTGTCATTGTTCTCTTCAGTGAGGTGACCAGGAAGGCCTGAGGACAAATATGACTTCAGATACTTACTAAGCGACATGACCCTAGGCAAGTAACTTAAATCTCTATCTGCCTCAGTTTCCTCAATTATAAAATGTGGATAATAATGGTGCCTATCTCCCAGGATTGTTTTGAGGACCAGATGAGATAGTATTTATGAAGCATTTTGCATAATGCCCAGAATACAGTAAGTGCTATATAAATATGAGATAAGATTATTATTACCATTTTTGTAGTCATTGGGGATATTTTTTTTCTCAATTCTGTTTACTTCATTCTGCATCAATTCACTTGTCTTCCCATGTTTTTTCTGACTTTTTTATTTGTTGTTCTTTACAGAACAATAATGCTTCATGATGTTCATAAATCACAACTTGTTCAATCATTTCCCAATTTACACATTTGTTTCTAGTCTCTTCAAGCATTCTTTTTAGTTGAGGTTTTTAATTTTGTTTTGCTTTAGGATTTTTTGTTTTTTTATTTTATTTTATTTTTATTTTTGGGGGGGGATCAGAGCTGTGATTTCTTTGGTATACAGCAGTCCCTATGACACTGATTGGAATTATCACCTGCCCACTAACTATAGTCTTAAAAAGTTATCTGCAATAACTGTGAGTTTTTTAATCAGCTTCAGTTCAACTTTCAGTGAATAGTCTGAATTAATTTCTTTAAGTATTGACAGATTTGATCAAATGCTGTTCAAGGTACTGTCAAAAGTCTTCTTTTGACATAACTCGAAAGAGTCAAGAGTGCTTAGCTTCCTTATAGCCCAACTCTTACAGTCATACATCTTTCTGGAAAAAAATTTTGCCTATCTGGATCTTTGTCAGCAAGGTGATGTTTTAGCTTTTTAGTATGCTGTCCATATTTGCCATAGCTTTCCTTCCAAGGAGCAAATGTCTTATAATTTCATGTCTACAATCACCATCCACAGTGATCTTTGAGCTCAAGGATATAAATCTAACAGTGGTCCCCTTTCTTCTCCCTATATTTGCCAAAAAGTGATGGGAGCAGTTGTCAAGATCTTAGGTTTGTTTTTTTTCCTTTGATGTTAAGTTTCAAGCCAGATTTCATACTGTCCTCTTTAACTCTCATCAAAAGGCTTCTTAATTCTTTTTCACTTTCTGCTGTTAGAGTGGTATCCAGCTTTTTATTCATCCAGTCCGGTGTTTCACATAATGTATTCCTCATAGAAGTTAAATAAATAAGATTGTAATATACAACCTTTTAGGTTGTTAAAAAAGGATGCTTGCTATGACCTCTGAGTTATCATGAAACTCTATTAGACTCTTTCCTGCTTCATTTTGTACTCAAACGCCAAACTTAACTGTTATTTCAGTTACCTTTTGATTCCTACTTTAGAATCCTAACCACCTATGATGAATGGGATATCTTTTTTGTATTATTTCTAAAAGATGTACCTAACATGAATGTATTTGTCAATGTATGCATGATATCAATGTATTTTTGATGACACAAACTACCTTCAGCACCAGTTGTGTCACCTAAAAGCTGATGGGTACCATTACACTCAAAAATAGCCCAGCAGCAAATGAATATAGTAACTTTGTATCTGATAAGTGTAAAGATTTAAGATTTGGGGATAAGGATTCATTATTTGGTAAAAATTGTTGGGAAAACTAGAAAGCAGTCTGGCAGAAATTGGGCATAGATAAATATCTTACATCATTTACCAAGATAAGATTGAAATGGATTCATGACCTAGATATAAGGAGTGATGTTATAAGAAAATTTGAAGAACATGGAACATATCACTTATCAAATTTATGGATAGGTGAACAATTTATGAATAAACAAATAGATATTTTTATTACATTAAATTAAAAAGGTTTTGTACAAATAAAATAAGAGTAGCAAAAATCTGAAAGAAAGCAGAAAATTGGGGGAAAATTATAGACAGTTTCTCAAATAAAGGTCTCATATCTCAAATATATAAAGAACTTTGTAAAATCTACAAGAATACCAAGTCATTCCCCAATTGATAAATGGCCAAAGGATATGAACAGGTAATTTTTCTGATGGAGAAATCAAACAACTTATAGTCAAATGAAAAAATTCTCTAAATTGTTATTGATTCAATAAATACAAATTAAGACAACCTTGAGATGTCATTTTAAATCTATCAGATTGTACAGAATGATTGAAGTAGAAATGACAAATATTGGATGGAATGTGGAAAAATTGGGACACTAATTCGTTGTTGGTGGTATCGTGAACTGTTCCAATCATTTTGGAGAGTAATAATTTGGAATTATGTCCAAAGAGTTATTAAACTGCCTATACCCTTTGACTCAGAAATAACACTACTATGTCTATTCCCAAAAATGATTTAGGGAAAGAGGAACAGAAACCATATGTTCTAAATTGTCTATAGCAGTTCTCTTTGAGGTAACAAAGAACTGGAGATTGTGGGGATGCCCATCAATTAAGGAATGGCTGAACAGGTTGTGGCATACAATCATGATGGAGGACTACTATGAAGTGATGAGCTTGGTGAATGTAGATCATGGATAGTCTTGCACAAAATAATGAAGACTAAAATGAACAACCGAGAGAACATTGCATATAGTAACAGCAATGTTGTTTTGTTTTGTTGGGTTTGTTTGGGTTTTGGGGTTTTTTTTTTTGTCTTTTGCTATTTTGGAGGGTAATTAGGGTTAAATAACTTGCCCAAGTCACACGGCTAGGTTTTGTTTGTTTGTTTGTGTGTGAGTTAAGTGTCTGAGGTTAGATCCGAACTCAGCTCCTTCTGACTCCAGGGCAGACGCTCTACTTACTGTGCCACCTAGCTGCCCCTAGCAATATTGTTTTAAGAACAACTGCAAATGACTAATTCATTTTGACTATTATAAATACCCAAATTAACTACAAAGGATGTGTGAAGCAAGACACTATCTGCATCCAGAGAAAGAACTGATAAATAAAAATATGTATGGAATAATTTTACATACATATACATATTTGTGTCTAATGGTAACCATCTTGGGGTGGGGGATGAAAAAAAGTTTACATGATAACTTCATTATATATTTAAAAGGAATAGCAAGTTATATATAATAAATTTGCAGTTTCATGTGCAATCATCTTTTTTGTTATACAATGTAATTGGAATGCTTATTTCATTCCATAAATTAAAAAATAGAATAAGTTAAAAATTAAAAAAATCAGCCACAATGACTCCATTGGGTTCTGACCTTGTATCAACCCTAAGGCCAAACAAAGTTGAATCAGAAAATCCTGCTTTGGTAATGAGCCAAGATTTGAAAGAAAAAAAAATACCTTAAGCCTCGAGTTTCTTGGAGCTCAATGGGGGCTAATAGTAGCCTCAACTCACCTAATATGGTATGATCTGGCATGCAGTCATCATGGCTATGCTGCTGGGCTTCTCTACCCAGATATATATTTCCCCTTCTTCATGCTTAAACTAATCTATCACCATTGGTTTTACTATTCTGGGGATGTTAAGATTACTTGGGGTTAGTTTGAATAAGATGCAGGGCTGGTAATTCCCTGTGTAGCTTCCATGAAATTTAGGTGATTTCCAGTGTTTTGTGTGGGGGTCAAAATAGGGACTTTTATCCTAATTATTAAGTAACTGAGTGATAAAGGAAATTGAGGGAAGTAAAGGGGAGTATATCTATTGACTGGAGTAAATTAAAGTATAAGAGGAAGACTATCTGTCCAATGAAAGTCCAACTGTTAGGAGCTGGTCCAGCATGCTTTGCCTGACATAGCACTAGGAGTGGATGTTTGGTGAGCCTACTTCCAGGTCGAAGTGATGCAGCTAATCAGCAGGCTCCTCATCCCTACACAGTAGAAAACAATTCTAAAATATCGGCCCATGCTCTAAAGTAAAGAATACATCCCTCCATCATGCATGCACTAACACAGGCTCACATGACTCCATGTGCAGAGTAGACCCAAGGACCCAGTTCTTAATGGTCAGACTCTTGTTGCAAAAGTAGTTTAAATGACTAAATCATTGAATCTCTTGTCTTTCCTTAGGGGGGTACTTTTTAAATTTCGTTCATTGTTTTTCACATAGCATCTTTTCACATTGACCCAAAAAGTCAATAAAAGAATGCTGGGTAGTCTCACTCTAGAGCCCAGGGGCATAGTGGAGCCAGTTTGAACTGGCTGGAAAACCTAATTATTAAACGTTCAGTAAGAGCATTCATACCTCAGAAATCACTAAACACTAAGAATCAGTTATTCTTTTGTTGATTGTCTAAACTTAAGAAAGTGATGGAGAAAATGTTAATAATGGAGATTAAACTTAAAAGTGTGTCAAGTATACTTTATTTTTTATTGATTAGTAAATATTCACCAGCACACCCACTGACTGAGAAACTTCCTTGGGACTAAAATTCAAATTATTCTTTTTAGCATTTAAAGCCTTTTAAATTTTCCTTCAACAACAACAATATTGGCCCCCATCTTCTATGTTATAACTGATATATTGTAAGCTCCTTGAGAGTAAGGATTGCTTCTTTCTGCAGAATATTTGTATCCCCTATGCCTGGCACTAAAAGTGATCCACTGGAGAAAGAAATGGCAAACTGCTCAAGTATCTTGGCAAGAAAATCCCATGGACAGTACAACATGAGCTTGGACAGATTTGGGGGGATAAGTGGAGGGCAGAAGGGTCTGGTATCTGTTGTCCACAGGGTCATGAAGAATTGGACATGACTAAAGACTGAACAATAACAACGTTTAGCACAATCCTTAGCACATAGTAGGTACTCAATAAATACTTGTGCATTAGTTCATTAATAGTCAACAATCCTCTTAAAATGTGAACCGAAATCTCAGATATGTCTGACCCCGGGAAATTACAATTGCATTACCACCTCCCTGATTCCAAGAATTAGGTCACTTTCATGCTGATTCTATTATACAAGGTACTTACTATCTATTCATATCAGCTTTATATCCTCTGAAAATTTGATAAGCATTCCAGCTATGCTTTCCTCTAAGTCATTGACAGAATAATAAGCGGCATAGGGCTAAAGATAGATCTTTGGGGGCATTTCACTGAAGACTTCCCTCCATGTCAATATCAAGCCATTGTCTATATTATTAGTGTCTACTGTTTTGATCTAATAATTCAACAACTAGGCTGTATTATCACTAGCCCTGTATGTCTTCATTTTATCCAGAAGATAGCATGAGAAGAGTAGCATGAGACATTGTGTAGCAAAAATAAAATAAGGCAACACTGGCACCAGTCATTCTTGATGAAGCCTCCCTAAGTCTTTGTGGTTACCGCTTTCTTCTCTTAGATGTTCATAAACCATCCTAGTAATGCTATAAACTTTTGCCAGCCATCTCACTAGCAGTAAATGACCTATAATTTGAAGACTCCATTTTCATCCAAAGTCAGACCAAATTTTTCCCTTCTCCAAGCCCATGGAACCACTTTTGTTTGCTATGATCTTTTTAGTAGGAGATGCTACTTTAGAACAGAGAATGAAATTGCCAAGGAAAAAATAGAGAAAAGAGGCCTAAAGATAGAATCTTAAAAGAGCATCTTAAGAGGGCTTGAAAAAGAACAAAAAAGCTGACAAAACAGACAGAAGAGGAATAAAACCAGGAAATAATGGTGTATCTGAAATAGAGGGCATCCAGTAAACTGTATTGGTCAACAGGTCAATTGATGTAAAGGAGTCAAGGAAGAAAGTGACTTGAATAAATCATGAGATTGATTTAATCATTGAATCAATCAACTGATCAATCCAGCAACTGATCAATCCATCTTGGTTAAACTAACTTCCTTTGTTAGGTGGGAAAACGTCCACCAAACAGTCAGTCATGCAGAGGTACAAACTGTGTGTGAATAAGACATAGCTAGTTCTCTTGAGGGCCTTTTTTAGCACCTAGTCTAATGCCCTTGAATTAAAAGTATTAGAATAGATGCTAAAAATTCTTGAAATCTATTGGATAAAATGTAATGGTGCTATACAGGAGATACATCTGGATTGGCTGAATCACCTCCAGTGGGATTTGTATAAAACAGTAAATGAGGGGTAGCTAGGTGGCGCAGTGAGTAAGAGCGACGGCCTCGGAGTTGGGATGACCCGAGATCGAATCCGGCCTCAGAAAATGAGCACCCACACAGAAATAATGACTAGCCATGTAACCTTGAGCAAGTTACTTAACCCCAATTGCTTAAAAAAAAAAACAGTAAATGATTTCAGAAGTCAGGAAAGTCTAGTGGCAAGTCAGGTGAGAGCTCTACCACTTCAGCCAAGCCCCTTAGAGGGAATCCTTTGAGAAGTTCCTCAGTATCTCCTCCCCACCACTACTTTACCAGAAGAGGACCTTATGAACTCCAGAGGGCTAGAAGATTTGACTTCTCATCAGTATCTTAGCAGCATCCATGGAACAAAACTGACTGGTGGCAGTGACTGTATTTGAAGCAGAGGGGAAGAAAGATGTTAAGGAAAGCTTCTGGACTCACAAGAGGAGCCAACAAAAGTACTTCCAGAGGGTCAGTTAATTGGTGCAGTAAATAGAGCATTGGTCCTAGAGTCAGGAGGATCTAAGTCTGGCCTCAGACACTTGACATTTACTAGCTCTGTGACCCTGGGCAAGTCAACTCAAATTTCCCTGAAATAAAACAAACATAAAGGACTCCCAGGATCTCTGAGTTGCCCCCTTTGCCATGTGTGCTTGAGTCTACTTTCTTCTGGACTCTGACAGTACTGATGACAGAATTTATCACAGACTTTTGGTCAGGGGAGATATTTTGTAAACCATTTTTATAATATGCCATCCTCATAAATAACAATTTCTTTGCTAATTAATCTGGCTGACAAATTTATGTCAATTAGTAATCATGGCAGTGGGAGTGGGATCATACAAGGAAGGGGGCTCACGAGGTAAAGAATTAGTAAAACCATTCCAACCCCTCAAGGCCCTGTAGGATTCTAAGAAAGAAATAATCACCCTCTGGGAACCTAGCCTGACAGTACAATAGGGGATTGGGAGGACAAGTCCAGAGGACATGCTATCTTGAAACTTGCCACTGGATTTGATTATTAGAAGGCCCCTGAGGATTTTTGAACAAGTAGGTTCAATAAAGTGGTGGATATGGACGCCAAGTTTTAGGGGGGAGGGAATAAGAAGACAATGGATGGCAAAAAAATAACTAACAATTAAAAACTAACATTCATGTAACACTTTTAAGTTTTTCAAAATCCTTTCCATGTGTTAGTTAATTTAATCCTTACTATCTGGAAAAGTAAATGCCATTTTATGACCATTTTATGGATGGGAGAGCTGAGGTGGAGAGGTTAAGTAATTTGCCCAAGATCACACAACTACTTAGCACCTGAGGAAAGATGCAAACTCAGGTGTCCCTGATTCTGCGACATCCATCTCTCACGGATTCCATGAGGCCACAAATTAATCATTCTCTTATAGGGCTTACTTTGGTTTTGAGGAAAGCAAACATTTCCTCAGGCATAAAGAAAAGAGGAAACAGCCATGTCCATGAAACCAAGCAAACTTGGGATTTTCATCATGGTACCTCATAATAGAATCCTGACCAACCATCTCTCTCTCTCTCTCTCTCTCTCTCTCTCTCTCTCTCTCTCTCTCTCTCCCTCAGTCTCTCTCTATCTCTGTCTCTTTTATGAGCACGCACGCGCGCACACACACACACACACACACACACACACACACACACACACACACACACACACACTGGGCTTCAGTTAAAGTAACTTATCCCCAAAACCCAAGTTAGGAAGAAGACTAGGGAAAGGCAACTACAGTGCAGGTGCCAGCTTAAGAATCAATTGTTCTGGGTTTGAATCTTCCCCTACCATTTCTTTTTTTTAAACAATGCTTTATTACTTCTGTTTTACATCATTCATTTCAGACTGATTTTGAGTTACAATCATTTTTATTATTCCCTTACCCAACCTCTAGAATAGCAGTCCACAAGATATGTCTTCCTCCAATCTGCTCTCTCACATACCTTCTCCCATACCCCCATCGACTTTTCCATTAGAGGAAGGTGAGTCTTTGTGTCCCAATGCCTGCACATCTTATCTCCTATTATAGGCAAAAGAGTATTAATAATAGTATTTATATTTTTGAAACATTTAATGTTATGACCTTGAATTTTTGATCCATTTCCTTCCTCCCTTGTCACACATTCTTCTTGGGATATGGGTTTCAGTATGTTTTGTGCATGTCTAGCTATGCAAACATTATCATAGTAGATATATTGTGCAAGGCTGCTTATAATTCCCTCCCACTCATTCCACCCCCACCTGGTCCATTCCCTACATGATCCTGTTCCTCTTCTATAGTGGGTACTTCCAACCTCCC